>NMRA01000409.1:326604-409937 GCA_002633005.1 Phoronis australis | reverse complement strand
TCTACATGAAAATTGACCTATCGCGTGGCACGCTTGGAGTTAAGTCGCCATGTGGCGTCAGTTTTGGAGCAGAATTTCGAGGAGAGTTTGGTGGTCACGGACCCCGAAGTTAACGCCAAGTCTTTCGTTTTACTGGTAGTTCCAACAAATTTACCAAGCTCTAATTTAGGAACCTGCCTCCGAAGGTGTAAACTTCTAGGCATTTTTGCTTACCTCAGAATCTTGTACACGAAATTGATAGACAACTAAACAGTGCTCTCTTTGTCGCTTAGTGGAAATGAATGCTGAACCGAGATGGGGTCTTTTGTCAGGCCGTGGATGTCCGTTTCTATTGTTGTAGCGGTCAGTAAATACACGCCAGCCAGGGCGACAGTAATTAATGCCAAAAATGTCTCATTAAGATAACCAGGGATCTGTAGTTTTATTAAATATATCATTGAGAACAGTTGCTTCTCTAATTAAGCCCAAGCAAACAAGACTACAAAGTTATGTATTTGTAATAGTAGGCTTGATTTTCCTTGTACATGTACACAAAACAAATTTCACACATGAGTGAACCGAAAGGTATTCTTTAATACTTTTTTCGCATTTGAAACTTGATCTCATTAGAGTAACTTATTTCGGATAATGTGTAAGCTCCTGATCGTCGCTGGAAACCCGCTCAACCGAACTACTGATTTAAATTTATATATAGCACTAATTAAAAACCTGTAGTCCTGAGTGTCTTTGTAATTAAAGTTCGAGGTGTTGAATACAACACAGCTGGTTAACCTTCGTCAGAGAGGAATTCGCTTACTTAGCTCTCTTTCAGACAATTTGTAAATCTCCGGCAATTTTATTTTTTCTGCATTTTCGTCGAAATCGTACTCCGGTTTATAACATCGGTGTAGTTAGCTGAAACGGCGATACATATCATATCGCGCACATCGGCATGGCATATGAACACGTGGCCTAGCTTCGAGAAAATGTGAAGTCGCACTTCCTGTCCCAACTGTAAGGACGACCAATTAATCGGCATACAGCAAGTATCCCGTAAACAAGGACATTGCATCGATGGAGTAGCGTCTTTCCAGTTTTAGATGTAAAACATCGTTTCGTTTCAAATGCAAAATTGTTGTTGCCGAAATCGTGTCGGTGTAAGAACTGCTTTCTACTCGCAAAGCCACTTTGCCGTTCTTTACCAAGTGTAACTTCAGGGTGTGGTGACCTCGAATTTTCTTCACGTTTATGCTGAAAAAGTAATGGCCGGGAACGTAACACGTGAACTTTCCTGAATCAGGGTCGAACGACTTATTCCGTGAAATAGCTCCGCTGTCGAGATTCGTCAACACCGAGCCGAACGAAACTGTAGCCGGTTTTCTTGTGGCTCTCAGGCGTCGCGTGGTTGAAGCGGAGAAAGCAATGGCAATTTGAGTGATTTTGTTGGCGTTTTCAATGTCTGACGTAACAAGTTCTTGAGCCTGATCAGTCCCTGGAGGAAACGCTCTCCAGCCCGGTGCTGCCGGTGCCGGTGCGTGACCATAAGCAGGAGGGCCGGCTTGTGTTCCTGGACGAGTTGCGAAAGTCAAATAGCGATCGTCATCCTCGGGTCCTTCAGGCAGCACAATACCTTGGGCTTTGTAACCGGGAGCAGCGCCTGTGCGCCTGTCCTTTCCGGCAGGAGGTCCAGCTAAGCCCTCAGAAACCATGCGATCTCGAGATCCGGGTTGAAAGCTGTACTGAGGTGCCGGCATTGCGTGGAGCTCACTTGGAGTGGTTTTGCCTGGTGGCCCGGCAGCTTGAGGGTGGATGAGGGGAACGGGCTCGTCGATCATGCCTTTACTCGGGCAGGTGTCCTGGTCGTGCACACACAAACGACATTGCTTCCCTGCGGTACCTGAAGACATAAAACAAAACGGAGTCGAGGTTGGCACAATTGAAGTAAGGTTAAATGCAAACATTAAAATCATAAAACTGAATTTGTTAATGCGAAAACGTTGCATTGCAAAAACGATTTCTTCATTAAATCAATGAATATTCATATGCTTTAGAGGCGTGGTGGTGTGTGGTGCCGCTCTCGTGCGCCGTTTCCCGTAAGCGACACCAACATCATGCCGCTGTCGCCCACCTACATTGTGTATAGCGGCGCGGGACCTTTGTGATTGCCAAGTCAATGGCTGCTCTAAAGATGCCTCGATTTGAGATTTTTGGCGAACGGCAAAATTCAATTCCGTGGGTCACGGTTTACGACTCAAAATTTTAATTTTAATGAGCCATAATTCGCGATTAACAATGATATTCACTTCGTTTTCTTTCATAGCGAAAGCTTCTGGCAGATCATTTCCACAAAGTGTCGTCAGGACTCGTTGTCGCACGATTGCAAACGCAGTAACGCTTATCAAAACATTTAGAGATTGTTTTTCGCGTTCATTCAGTGACGTACGGAAGAATCATATACAGAGAAACAAGCATACTTTCGGACTAGTGCACCTTCGGAGTAGTGCACATTCGGACTTGTGCACCTTCAGATTAGTGCACATTCGGACTACTGTCATTTAACCCATTGCTGTAGACCACCAGTTATCTGGGGTGGGGTCACGCTCTGACCGACTGGGCAAGTAGGGTTTGTCCTATTTTCCTGCCCAGTGCAAACGATTTGCGGAAAAGCTCACACATAATTATGTTTATAAGCACGCAAATTTTCTAGCCAGCTGGACTCGAAAGCAGTGGCGGATTTAGAGGGGGGCGAAGGGGGCCATGGCCCCCCTAAAATTCTCCCAGATTCCATTTGGCAGCCGGTACGGGGGTGCGAATGTCTGACGAGCAAACTCCTGGCTAATACTCTGCCCTGCCCCCCCTCCCCTAACTCAAAATCCTTGATCCGCCCCTGGAAAGCGAAAGTACTTCGACATTGGAGAAGAAGTGAAAATAAATTCACCCGAAAAAACTTAACACCGGTCAACAATTTTGCATGCCCAACTAATCACATTCTTGTCCTACGTCACCGGTTCTCTCAGACTCTCTTGCCCTCAGTCCCGATAGTCACCAATGTATCTCAGTGCAATCGCTTGTTTGGTGGGCAAAATGTGAATTTATTCTGGAGCGGATCTAAAGTGGATTCAGGGGGATCCCTGAGAGCCCACAGTAATGGATGTATGCGAAGTTACCCAGTATGTCTGTCCACTACAGTGTCAGACCACAGTCTGACCATGACCGTGGATGGACACCTGCGTTTGCTCAACTAAACTGACAATAATTGAGAACGTGGGCCACTATAACCCACGCCTGCACCGGTGTGACCATCCGCCTACACAAAAAACTTTGATCGGACAATATAATTTTCTGCAGTACTCTCAGTCAATCTTAAAAAAAGACATTATTGTTACTAAAAAGTTTTAAAAATATTAAACCCAATGTGGACTTATGGCCAGATATTAACAACGACTTTCGCATCTAGCTCTCCAAAACAAAATTATGCTCAGCAACTCTCGCCAACTCTCAAATATTGAAGCAAATTTTTGAAGCCATACAAAGTTTGACAAACGGGCAAGCGCTTTAGGCGAGTTACACGACATTTAACTGTAAGCAAAAACGCCCCAAAACCACAATGTCAACCTGTGACACAATAAGTAAGCTTTTTAGTTCAATCCTACTATGATCACATGCGCGCACCGAGCCTAAAATATAGGGGGGCTCGAATTTCTCGGTTCGCGGACCTTCTACTGAGAAAAATCAACGCGCCGAATTTCTGCGGACTTTGTGGACATTTGTTTCGTTTGCTAGGACTTTTTGTTTCTTTGAGGCGGACCTTTTTGCTCTTCGAGTCCCCCTGGATGCGCCCATGGATCACTCAAGTGAGAGGATAATGGCGCATTGACAAGGGGCAGAACAAGGCCTGGTTGAATTCACTAAAACATGGTTTGGTACCATTTTAAGTCAAGTGTGGACCTCGTTTTCAAATCCACGTTTTATTTGAGGTTGCTTTGGACCCGGACAGAACTGCTTTCAAGGAACGTTTTAGTGACGTATGTGCGAGTTGGATCCACATATAGACAGAGATCGTACAACTTCGTAACTTTATTGGAATAGAAATGCACATTCACACTACATTTTCGAAGAGTTTGCCGATCTTGGATTTTTCCGAGTCAGATAACGCAAGGGGGCATTTAGCACTTGATTTTTTTACAACAACTATGTGTTTGGGTTAATAGGTGTTGTCCGACACCGGTTGCACCCATGCATATGCTACCGGAAAGTTCAGAAGGATTGGGAATGATCAGGGCCATAACCAGGTAACAATTTTCGAAGTATTTAGTAACTTACAGAGCTACGTAAATCTGACCTAATTATTATCATTCTGTTTAATTTCGGCGTTTCAATTTTATTTGACTGGACCCACAACGTTAAAATGATGTCATTCTAAACAAGCGAATGTAAACCTAATTTCATTCTTGTGGCAGTGCTGAACGCAATATACATGTAGCTGTTCACTCCGCACGGACCTGGATCACGTACGGTCTTTGTTGGGGTCTTGAAGTGGTGCCAAAATAGGCTTAAATAACACCAAGTTTCGCAGCAGTGCCAAAGTTGAGTTCAAACTCCAGATCATGATTCATGTCCGGTGTTGAACCGCGTTATGTATCGTATAACCTGTACACGCGGATGTCAACAAATAACTTCTACGTAAGGAGTAGGTCTAATAAAAAACACATGGCTTTAAGTCGAAACCAGACTTACAAATCACTGGAGTGGTTGTTTTCTCGTCTGGGGGTCGTTAAACAGTGGTCGTCGACATTTCAAGACATAACTTTCAGTTGTGCTTGAAAACGCATTCGCTATTGATTCCACAAAATGGGTTTCATTGTACACACGAAAGACATTTGTACTGTTTGTTTATTGGACGTAGAACTTTAGCAATATACTCATTCGGATATGATACCACAGACGTTTTTTACTTAAACACTGCTAACAGGTATAGCAAAAAAAAAACACAAATACACCCGACCACATCAACCTAAAAACTGGTGAATATTTCGCTATATTTTGGTTTGTCGACCCGAACCCTTTCGGGCCAGCAGTATTTTGAACATGCCACGTTCATGACACCTACATCTGTACACGTCCGCACACGTCACTACTACTGCTACTACTGTACAACTACACAAGCGCGGATTCAGATGGGTCCAGGGAGCACGGACACCTCTTTCATCGGCCGCTTTTGCATTGCCACCAGCACCATATTTGTCCACTGACAGACCCCTCCCTCAGATCAAGATCTCAGGTCAAGAAATTGATTCTGATAAGCTTCTATTTCATATATCAGATCAATTATTTTTAGAAATGTTAATATTAAATATTCGAATGGTAACTATTCCATATTGTATTTCTGAAAAGATGAAAGATAAGGAAGGAAATGTGCTGGAAAAACAAATAATATCCCTACAAGATTAGGTTAACGAGAATCATGATCCTGTAATTTCGGATCTATTGGAAAAAGGGAAGTCCGAATGCAAAGATTACCGCACAGGATACATGCATGTAGGGTCAGATCGAGAGCTAACTGGACGAAAAACCAAGTTAGTACTTTTGAGCATTAGAAAAGCGCATGTTTGTAAATAAACATGCAATTAAGCTAATTAAATCTAATAATGATGTTAGTACGGAACAATCAGCTATACTTGCTGACATAACTTCTTTTTACAAAAAGTTATAATCTTGTATAGACAGTGACCTTGTTGACATGAATTTAAATGAACGTTTGCCAGCCGGCCCTGTGCTTACATTGAATCAGTCTGACCGAAAAGAACTTGAAAACTTTATCATTCTGGAGGAAATTCATGAAACTCTTAAAAAATCTGAAAAAGTCCCTGGTCAGATCTAAAGTATTTTTATTCCGGTCTTTTGAAGAAGGCATTAATAACAAAGAACTATCTACAACCCAAAAACACTGTATTATCTTAATCATACCAAAAGAAAACAAGCCATGAGAATACATTAAGAACTGGCGACCAATTTCGATATTGAATAAAGCTTATAAGATCCTGTCTGGGCGTATTGCAAGATGCCTCAAAAGTATTCTTGGACCCATTATTCATGAGAATCAGCAAGGTTTCGCGACAGGTGGATATATAGGGGAAAACATTAGAATCGCGTTTGATGTAAACCAGTTGTTGGATTCCAAATCCCTTTCAGGACTCGTTCTTATGATTGATTTTGAAAAAGCGTTCAATTCGGTTTCCTGGTCTTTTGTATTAAAAACAATCAAGTACTTTAAATTCAGCCCAAGGTTCATAAGCACGGTAAAAATTGTCTACAACAAATCCAGTCTCTTTGTTCTCCAACATGGAGTTTTCCCAGATTTTTTTTTAATTGGGAGAGGCTGTAGTCAAAGTGAGTCCCATTTCTGTTTACACTGAAATAGAAAATTTTAGGTAATCTAATTCGACAGGATGGTGGCATCACTGGTGTTACGTTTGGTGTTTCCGAGTTTACACTGGTTCAGTACGCCGACGACACTTGGATGGCTCTGAATTATCTTTGAAATCGTCTTTAATTTTAATTGATCAATTGAAAAAAATTCTGGTATAAAGCCAAATATTGAGGAAACAAGATTTGTCTGGGTTGGTTCCAAAAAGGACTGTGATGAAACACTCTGCGTTAATGAGAACCTGTTATGGACTAACAAACCTTTCAAGATTTTTGGGATTTGTTTCTCCACTAATTGCAGTATTATGCCAGATACTAACTATACAAGTAGGCTTCTAAAAATAAAAAATAAGGAGTTGTTGGTCAAGAAGTGTTCTTACTGTATCACGTAAAGTAACTACTCTGGTTAAGACAATTTTATTGCCTAAAAGAGTTTATCTACTACAATCACTTTCTAGTCTTTATGTTGTTATAATTCAAGAGTTGGAGAGGATTTTTTTACTTCATTTTGCTTGGGGAAAATGACAAATTTAGTCGAAACAAACTTGTGCAAAGTCCACATAACGGTGGTTTGAAAATGGTTCATGTTCGATTTTTTGGTAGACTATTCACCTCTGATACCATTTGCGATCTTGCAGAAACAGTTCTTCGTTGTAGAGTTGATAAGTTTCTCAAAGTGGGAGATGTCTTCCTTAAAAATAGCCGATGGTTATGACAATTTGTTCCGGAAAGAAGTTTTATTCAATTTCATGTTCCTGATTAAAATTTTCGATAAACGTGATTATTAACACTGTGGAATAATTTAAAAATTAAAGTCGGTGGAAAACTAATTTTCTTCAGGCCAGGTATGAAAAGGGTGTTTATCGTGTATGTGATTTGTTTAATATTGAAGGTTACTTTATGTCCTATGAAGCGTTTTGTAATGGTTATGGTTTTCAACCCCCAACATTAGAATTCTACGGATTAAGAAGTGCAACCTTCGCAACGAACAGGGGGGCGTAAGAAGAGACAAGAAAAACATTTTCTTACCAATCTTTTCAAGATTTATGTATGAAATTTTAAATAACAGATCTGGAGCAGTAAATATTTACGACACCTTAGTACAGTGACTTCAAACAGCTTGAAAATATAGAAACAGATGAGTATCTGATGTAAATATCGATTTCGTTTTAAACAGTGTTAATTCCAATGACCCTGACACATGATGGAGGGTAGTAAATCAAATCCCTTTTAACTGTACCAAAGGCAAGAAATTGTATTGGTTTCAGTGCCGCCTAATTCACAGGATATTTCCAACCAATAATTTTTTACACAAAGGTAAAGTAAAAGCAGATGACTTATTTTCTT
Organism: Phoronis australis; assembly: GCA_002633005.1. Taxonomy (NCBI): domain Eukaryota; kingdom Metazoa; phylum Phoronida; family Phoronidae; genus Phoronis; species Phoronis australis. The sequence goes on along the minus strand of NMRA01000409.1, from coordinate 402,185 downwards.
TCTATGGAGAGCGCAGTGAAACCTTTCTTCATTGGTTTTGGGAATGTCGTCTTGTAAAGTCGTTGTTTGACTCCTATTCACCGAATGGTTAAAGGAAATATGTCGTGTAGATCTTGTTGTCTTGAAAAACACTCAGGTGGATAATTGTTAGGGTAGCTTATTGATCGTACTGGGCAAAATTATAATTATATATTTTCACAAAAATTTGTACATAAAGACATCAACTTCCAAATCTTTGTTAACCTCGGCAAATTACATTTTGAAGCGTTACCTCTTGATTAGCCAGGGCAATGAATGCTGCTTTGCTGTGTTATTTCATTTCTCGTGTTTTGTAATTTTGTTAGCTAGAGGAAAAAACATTTGAAACCTGAAAAAAAATATCGTAGGTAAGTGCCTGTTACGGCACTTGGTGGCCTGCTTGCGTTTAATTATTAAAAATTATTGCAAATTTTTTCAACCGTAATCTTATAAAAATGCCAGCAAAGCCTGCAAAATATCAAAAAAGAACGGAACCTTTTCCCAGTTATCATGTCTTTTGTGCATGTTCTTTTAATATAGGCAATTTGGCAGCAGGTAGTGATTTCAGTAAGCAGCGGGACGTATTAAATAACTCCAACTTGTGCAACCTCAGAATTCTCATGTCGGCTAAAAGCAAAATACGAACTTATATAAGAAGACATGCTAAAAAAGAAAGAAGCTGACCACAAACTGTGTACAAGTATTAGCGCTCTTTCTAATGGCATCAAGTTTCATTTAAAGGGACAATAGCGCGGAACCGAACCCACCAACTCCACAACAGTAGCCGAGCTCTCTACTGTTGAACCGCTGAGAAAATCTTGCGCGTTAAAGCCTTACTTCAACGGAATTTTATTATTTTAGATGAACTGGGTTAACCAGGTTGTCCTAGCAAAGCCTTGGAGCAATAAGATAATACGAATTCAATCACGCAAATGTAGGCCCATCAAACGATGGGTGAATCTGCCTTTTCGTGCCATATTGCGTCACCGCGAGATCCCAGGCAAAACAATAAAAGACCGATAACAGTTGTATTGAATAGGGGTCTGAAAAAGACACCATCACGTGCGGGTGTTATTCGCAGCTGTTTGATTCTCGCGATGAGGTATGCCAAAGCAATAAATACAACTAACAATTCGTTGCATTTAACAATTTATGACACTAGCAGAGCGATGCTCTTAATATACTGTAGGAACCAAATTTACTGGTATTACCGTTTAAGATAGGCTTTAAACAACAGTTTCAAGCGCATCTAAATGGTAAAGACATTGGCCTTAATTTTAGCGAATGTCTGGCAGACGGAGGACGTGAACTGGGGATTTGTAATAAAATCACAAAACACGACGAACTTTAATTGTTGTTTTATAGCTTTGTACAAAGCTAATGACTTCAAGAATTCGACGTTTACTGCATACAACCATAAATGCATTTCTGAACTAAAACAGATAATATCAATTTTGAGATTCGATCGATATCTCTATCACGTCGAATACTGTATTTAAGTTGTTGAATTGAACTTTCGAGAGTTCACTCTGAGTCACCGGATGTGTAGGGCAGACAGAATGAAATGTTTGAAGCAGGGGACGGTAACGTTTTTGGCTGAGGATCGAGCCATATTACAGTTTTGGAGCTGTGGACCACACCATGTTTGTGGTGCTCGGGAAAATAGCATCAAAGTACGCCATTAAATTTTATTGTGAATCAGTCCTGTACAGCATAACGTGTGTTTCATTTTGATGTTATTAATAAGTGAAGTTCAGTCAGTATTATTCACCTTTGTCGGTTAACTTATGAGTGCACCAGAAGAAATCAATCAACGTGACTATTCAAATTTCGACATTCCTCGATAGCCCACAATATCGCGTTTATCAAAACTCATTGTGATCAAGTGACATCCATAATTTGTACATTATCACAAAATGACATAAACTGACACAGCGAAAAGTAACCTAACAAATCAAATGTGGACTTTGCGATGGTATGTAGCCGCCTTAGTATAAGGAGCCTCAATATAATAAGAACCCCCCCCCCCAGAATAATTCTGTTTCAAAGGGATTCCGTTGGAATTAAGTCGGAAAAAAACAACCTTTCCGGGCAATTCACCTGTTCCCAAATAAATCGAGTTCCCCCACGTCAACCCCGGGATTTCTACTCACGTTCTGCGTCATCACTGCTTTCCCAGCAACATACAGAACACAACTGTTCAGTCCTCACAAGGCAGACAAATGTCAACAACACACACAATATCGGTAAATGTTCCATGTTTTCCTGCCAGGCAAAACCCGTCCAACCAGCGACGCGAGTTCAAACTGAAGATCAGAGTATTTCGAAGTAGTTTCAGTTCGTTGAACCTCTGATGAGTTCCATTCACGTCCGCTTTGACCTCACGAAATGACTCTATAACCGTGAGCTCACCGCGCAGTTATTGTCGAATCAGTTATTGGCAACAGTGTAACTCGCCTTTGTTTTAGGAAGGAAATTCACTTGACACCAAGACTCGATGACGGTTGCCAAGCCAATGTCAAGCAGCGGCCAAAAACCACACGAAACCGAACACCACACAAGGCAGGGTCAAATCAAAACACGTTACAAAGTGCTGTTGTTTTCAATAATTTTCACATTATGCCATTAAGGTGTCCGGTTTGCAAAGCGTGCAGCGGTCGGAAGAATACGTCAATCTACATGATTTCCAGCATGAGTTATCCGAAACCCGTCAATTGGGTTGACACATTTTGAGTCATTTGATGTTATGCAAACGACAAATTTTTCGTCAGAGCGTTTACTAGGGTATTTTGGTAGTCAAAAATCTTCCCTTAGGCCTATCTTTCCACTGGGAGGAGGCAGTGTGGCCGCTTCCTTTAGCTCGGTTTTATATAGTACATATCATAATAAAGCATAAAAATGGTTCCAGGTGATTAGTTCAACGGGCCCATGATGCCACAAGAGCGGCCTGTGCGTGTCTTTAACAACGTGTTCCAGACCACCTGCAATTACTTGTTGGGTAGTGCGCGCCATAGGAGCTAGGCTGAGGGGCTATAGCGCCCCCACTTACTTCAGTACTGCACCGCCCATGTGATTACACAATCACGATTAAAGCGAATAAATCCATCTAATTCGCCCAAAGACAACTGCTGGTTTAGACTACTCTCCGTTAGGAAATTGGTCTCAAATATCCCCTTGTCATATTATATCAATGCTTTCAGGCTTTCGACAGTCCTCACAATTCGGGCTTGAGACCAACTCTTCAAGTTGGGTTCGTTGTCATGGTTTGTTATTTTATGCGCGGTACATGGTCTTGGGAAACGACGAATTGTCATCTCTATGAAAGATCAAAATCACTGATCATAGTTGAAACTAAATTTATAGCGATAAACATTCAAAATCAAAAGTTCGAAACTCGGGTTTGAATCCCCACTTTAAATTTCAAATTATAACGTTCCGGATTCCGGATAGCAATTACTTGCGCATTTTTATTCTGCTTAAGTCTTCACCACCATGACTTCAACTTTGTCATTCACTCTTTTAGCACGAGTTCAAGTACTTGTGTTTACGAATGCATTGGGAGGTATGGATTAAAGAAAGAACCGACGGATGACAACGGGAAAGGCTAGTGAACAGTGTCAACGATATCAATTTGTTTGACAATTTGACAAACGTAGTGGTTGGATCTCCAGAAGGCGCTGGCGTAGCGAGACAGTTTTTATAAGTTGTGATGCACAAATGCAGGTGTAAGGTGGTGCTCGGCGTTAAGCTCTTCCCGTGTCTCCTCCCGACACGGTTTGGCCTAAAATCCCTCGAAGTCGCCATCTATTGTGCAACCAAATCCATTGCTCCATTTACTTTAATTGATGAAATATTTCACAATGACTAAACTAGCACAAAAGTGATGTGTAAGACGAACGTGAACAAAATTAACGGAAGTGCATGCCTCCCTTGTGCCACTGGTCCGTCGCTTTATGTCGTGGTGACCGGTGGCTCTGTCAATAGTGCCCGGTGAGACGGTGACTTGGTAACTTGAGCGGAAATCTAACATAAGAACTAAGTTTAGTTATTTCGGGAACGTGAGTACTTGTCAGTGTGGCACCCGCTCGACCTGCCACGAACTGACGGCTCAAAAACACACCACCATCAACTCTGGGTCATTAATTGGTCATGAACGCTGATCTGAAACCATGGTGCCCAGTTACATCCGTTACATGTCCATGTACATCCTTATTCAATCGACATCGGTCGCACACCAGCCTACTCACATATGCCTCGGAAACACTCAGCGACGAATTAAAAGATTCCAAGTTCATTGCGTGGGGTGATTCAAGATATATAGTCAACTATACAGAAAAAATAGACATACATATGTATTTGACATAAGCCACATAAAACATACGACAGCGCAAAAATTTCAGTAATACTGGCGCAGAGAGGGGATAAGACCGAAACGTAACTGGTTCACAATCTGGTCCACAGAGGGCGACTTTACGGCAGGTGTCTCTGGCGGTAAAATAAACATGGACGCTTGCTTGCAGGGAAACCGGTAGCCAGTCGGACAGTTATATTTACAATTGTATGTTTGATAAATAACCTTGATAATTGTCAATTCTTGTAAGTTGATGAGAGAGCCTAGTAGGGCCCTGTAATTACGATTTTCTGTCTTGAACTAATTCGCCTCTAAGTCCGTCTTCTAACGTTTTTTTTTGATTTGTTGAACAAAACAAAAAGTTAAAACATTAAAAGTCAATGCCTAGCTTCCATGCACAAGACACTATTATTTTGCCTTGCGTGATAAAGAAAGCTCTTTGCGAAATTGTAATATTTAACGACGTGCTCGCGGAAAGCAGTTTCCTTATGGGTGAGCGTTTCTCACAGATGGAAAACATCGTTCATTAGCGATGTGTAACAATTCGAAACACTCGCGAAAACCACTTTGAAGTGCTTTCCTAATTGAACGCAAGGCTGCTTGTCAAATCCTTACAATTTCCATTAATGGTATTGATAGTGAAGGATATTAACCTCCAGCAGTCTCATCCCCCTGATAACACCCTTGATACCCTTACAAGTCTGAAGAATAATTCTGTGCCTGTGGGCGGGATTGACTACTGCACTGGCCTTCATAAACAGAAGCGCAGCTAGCCATTTTCTTCTATGTCGCACAAAATATGTAACAAAATTTGAATTTTTTGACATGTTAAGTGTTATTCAATTTTTTGAGTATGCGATTTGAATGTGTTCACTGTTTTTCCAGTGTTCATTTATGACCTGTTTTGTCTTGTCGCGCCAGCACTTGCGAGTTTGAATTTAGACGTTATGAGTTTAGTTACCTTGCGTCAGGTTTGAATGCACATGCCTTGTGTTAAAATAGTGTGTGTTGGACAGTTGGAGTCAATTTGACACTCGTACAACAAGGCAAACATGTTTTTCACTTTAGTAAATCAACTTTAGCCAAACCAGCAATGCTCAGCGCACCATTTACTGAGTTGCCTTGGTTTCAGAAGCTTGACTGCATTCAGCAGTTAACTATACATTCAGTATATGACAAACAGGGTTTTCCCTGAGCAACAATTCATACATGATGCAAACAGCGCATCATGTTTGTGCATCCTACACATTATATCACTTACGGAACATGTCACTACCATTTGCAAAATGAGAGCCACCTCGTGTTTTTTGCAAAGATTGAGGAGGGTTTCATATGTTGATTCATTTGTGTTATTGTTTTCAGATTACCAGAATGTCTGCTGCTGATGAGAATATATTCACCTTCAAAGACAAAAGACTTCCTTCTGATGCAATCCATCACTATTCTCCGGAGCTCAAGTCCAACAAGACTCCTTTAATCATCGACAATGGTAATCTTTTGCAGAATATTTTTTAAATGCTTCAACTAGCTCTGTGGCTTGTTTCATTTTCATTGTAATCAAAAATCTGTCTGAATATTTGTATCTCTTTTGGTCTTGTGTCTAGTTGAACAAACTACATATTTTTGTCTTTCGACTTCGAGTTGTAGACAGTTGTTCAGCCCCAGCCTGATTATCGTGAAAGAAGCTACGCCATCTTCATATTGATTTTGATTTGAAAGTCAAAAACAAACGACTGTAGACTCTTCAAGAAACAAGCCCCTAGACCATGAAGTGTCTGTTTTAAAATGATTACTTTCCAGAGTTTGAGGTTGTCATGGATACACACACCCCATACCAATCAAGAAAAAATTCATTTTCAGTTATGTGACCAAGACTGAAATTTGTAATATTTATTAAATAATGATAAAGTAATTAAAGTCTGCTCAACATAGCCATTATGGGTTTATACACGGAATTTTATGCTATTCACTTTGGTATGTTTTTTCTGTTTTATTCAGGATCATACACGTGCAAGGCGGGATGGGTTACTGATGAGAGCCCTCGTATGACCTTCAAGAACCTGATGGCTAAACAGAGGAGTAAGAAAGTGAGTGTCTTTGCTGGGGGGCCAGGGGGTCCACCTTGCACTCTGTATAGGTCACCCATATGTCGGGCGGATGTTTTGAGATGGTTAGTGGATTGACAGAAATTATATCTTACACTCTACACAACTGTTTCTGAAAAATAATCAAATCAGGCTTGAGCAAATGTTCCTGAGAACATACAAATAACTGCTAGTTACTGAGATAAATTCTATAAATTATTTCTAGGCTGTGAAGCGCTCATAATTACTTGGCAAACCCCTTATTCAGCAATTGTGAAGTGGGGAGCGTAAGACAAGACTTAAGTACCAAGACACTTTTTATGAAACAGACCCCTGGTTTTGACACTAGAACTTCAAAAAGGCTAACTTGTAATTATTTTTCTTTTAATCCTATAAATTTCCTTCATGCTTCAAAAGTTAGAATCAAAAAAATTCTTGTGAGATCCAATATTTCAATAAATTATTAAAAGTTGTAACCCTGCTGACTTTCTGAACTACATGCTGTCTTGTAAGTACATTTTCCTTGCACAGCTGCCCATAAACTAACCCATAACAGTAGTTATGATTGCCAATTTAGAAGACTACAATGTTCGTAGGGTTTTCAGAATTTATGGGCATTATTTTGTTAGAACACTTCAAACTGTCTTGCAGTGGGTGATATGGTGAAATCTTGTCAATTTAGGACTTAATGTGGCATACAAATAAAACTTTGTATTATCATTTTTTCCATTAAACGATAAAAGGCACAAAACAGTATTCCAATTTTCAAGCTCTCTTTTCTTGCTACTGTTGCTGTCAATTAAAAATTGTGGGTATTCAATGTTTGAAGCTTTTGACAAATGACAACTTTGATTTTGGGAATAATTTTTTGTCTGTACATGATATAAACTTACTGTTTCTATGACTGTTAAAAGGTTGAAACGAGGCTTTGTTTCCCTTTAAGAGTGGCTGATTTGTTTTGCTTGAAATCACTGTATTAATGTGCTTTTTCTTGCAAGTGTTGTTTTTATTATAGGACACAGAGTTTCAGATTGGCAATGACATAAGTAACATTGAGGTAGTGAGGTGGCTGTTGAAGACGCAGTTTGACAGAAATGTCGTCACCCAGTATGAAGTGCAGGTAGTTTATACACTCAGGTTAAACAACTTTCATGTGGGTTTGAAGAGTGCAATGGGCCCACATGTGAGGCCTGCGCGCGTCTGGTATAACGCGTATCAGACCGCCTGCAATTATTTTTTTTATATATTATTTGAAGAGTGCTTAGTGCAGTGTGAAATTTTCATTACTAGAAACAAGATTATGACTTTGAAGAGTGGATTGATTTGCCATCACTTCACAGAAGATGACAAAAAGGAGTTGAAAACTCTCTCAAAGTTATATTTCTGGACTTTTTCTTATTTTAACAGCAAATATACAAGAAGGGCTTTGGCAATAATCAATGTCATACTTACAAAATTTAATTCAAATGATTTGTTTTAATCAGAGGAAACAAAACACCAGTAAGGCAAACACAGATTTTTTTTTTTATTCATAGCATGCCATGTGCCTGTGTTTGTATTGGTTGTGACTGTGCGCGCGAGTTTTTATAAAACAGGCCCTTATTTTGCTTAGATCTTATGGCAATTCCTTATGAAATAAAAACGACTTTTAAGCAATGTCTAGTTGCATGGGAGGAGGGTGGTTTTCTTTCATCGCACGACTGGTTTGATATCAATACTAGTACTTGTATAATGCTAACTTAGCTGTGTCTTTACATTTTGGGTTTGAACCATGAACTTGTGAATTAATACAGAAGACCACCTGTCAGTTTGTCGCGTGGAAACTCCAATTTTTGTGCTGATCCCTGTACTGTTTTCTTAGGAACAAATCTTTGATCACTTGTTCACACATTTGGGCATAGATACTGAGGGCTGCGTTGAACACCCGATCATCTTGACTGAACCGGTGTGTAACCCTGGCTACTGCAGACAGCGTGAGTATTCTTTGAAGCGAAAGTTACATTATCAGCGAGAAATGAGATTTTCTGAGACTGGCTTCAGTACGCAATCAAATGTGCACCCTTACAGTTTAACATTGTGCTTTCAAAGCTAAACCCCACTTGATAAAAGGCAAAGCAGTTTAAGGGTATTTATGTTGTAGTCACCTTTGTTCGTTTCAGTGAATGTCTGACAGACAACTGCTAGAAATGGCAATTTGAAATAAAATGAAAAAAACAACGGATTTTATTGTTTTATATAATTCCAAAAATTCTATCCCATCCACCAGTAATCCTTGCGTTTTTTGACATTGAAATTATGAAATTTAATGACTTTGTTGCATTCCTATCAAACGGCCAGATGTATATTAAATCGAACGTCTTCATTGAAATATCTCTGTTTCAACTTCTTTTCATTTTGTTTTTCTTTAATTCGTTCTTCATTGTATTAATCAAATTTGATGTAGTGTATAGTATAACTTGCATAAGACTGATTGAACTAGACCAAGACATTTCATTTGAGTTGGAGGAAATCTGGCTTATCTGAATGGCTGAGTGTAGGAATGTCCATACCACGCAACGTTGTCCGAGGTTTGCGAAAAGCAGGCTCATGCAAGTCCGACTTATGGAAGCTTAACTGTGAGCTGTACATATATGTATTAAGTGTCAAATATGTATTGGACCCAGTGATAATCCATGTCAAATTCACAACTCGCTTGCTTATGTTCCAGAGATGTCAGAATTGTTATTCGAGTGCTATCAGGTACCATCTGTATTTTATGGTGTAGATGCCTTGTTCAGTTACTATGGCAACAAGCAAAGTCCAGGTAAGAGAAACGGGTTGACAGTTTTTTCTTTACGTGTTAAATACATTTCACAAATTCCAGCATTATAAGGAGGCTCCCAATGGGTCTACTTGGTTTGTACACAATGAGTCCTAAAACTTTCCCTACCAGACTGCAGTTCTCGACTCATGGTTGTGTTATTATTCATCAGCACAGTTTTTATTATTAACTTTTTATTATTAACCTTAAATTGTATTTTTGAATGCTAAGATTATTATTTCCTAATTCTTAACTATTTTTTGTGATTATCGTTTTGGAAGTTGCATACATTTAACTAGTATTTTTGAAAGGAAAATAGCTGCAGTCATTTTTGTGTTCCCAGTTACAGTGTCCTAATTTCATATACTGAGGTCTTTTCTCGCTGCCATTTTCAGAACCCAGTGACAGTCTCATAGTTTCTTTTGGCCATTGTACCACACACTTGCTCCCTCTATTGAATGGTCGCCTCGACGCCAGCCGATGCCGGCGTATCAACATTGGTGGAAGTCACATGACCAGCTTCATGCACCGTTTGCTTCAGCTAAAGTATCCGGGTCACTTCGCGGCCATCACCCTCAGCCGGGCAGAAGTGAGTTTTTCAATGGTACCAGGCAGTATGATTATCTTAAAAACCCATGTCACATTCATTTTGATTAGTTTGGTGAACATTACTCATCTACTGTTCACGTTTATTGTAGAAAAGTAACAAAAACTCATCAAATAACGACTGAGTGGTACAAATGCAATTCCATGCTGTAGTGTGCCAAAAACAGTAAATACTTCTTCCCGCCCCGATGTTTTCTGGTGGTTATTGTCCTTGGAAAATAGGATAACTCTTCAAGTATTTTGCACGCAATAGGGCAGGCCACTGAATTTTCACTTTGTGACAAAATTTGCATCAAAAATGAAGACCAAGAAAAATTTATTAAATCCACTATTAGCTTGGCCTGTACCATGTAGGGGTTTAATGATGCACTTGTAGTTTCCATTATTTGGAAACTAGGAAAAAGACAGTTCTGGCAATTATTTTCATGCGAGGTGAGTGCTGAATTGCTGTAATGGGGCATGAGTTGTCATAAGCCTGTTTGAATCAGTAACAATGCATGAAGAGATTCCATTATTTCTAGCAAATCAAAATTGTTTTGTGACGGAGGATGGGTGAATAGCTGCCTCAAATCGGTCTGCTTGCTCTTCTTTGCAGGAGATAATTCAAGATCACTGCCTCCTGAAAACGCCATATTTGGAACAGCTTGCCAAATGGAGAGATGTTGATTATTACGAGCACAATGTTCACAAGTTTCAGCTGCCGTTTACTGCTGTAAGTGTTGAATCCGTGATCATTTGTTCATTGTTGCTGTGAAGCGTGAATGGGCTGATTGTTCACTGCAAGGTTCAGCTGCTGTTCTGTGCTTGAAGTGTTGAATCTGTGATCATAAGTTCATTGCTGCTTGGAAGTGTGAACGAACTGTATGTTCACTAAAGGCTTAGTTGCTGTTCTCTGCTTGAAGTGTCGAGTCTATGATCATTCGTTCATAGCTGCTGTGAAGTGTGAACAGACTGAATGTTCGCAATATGCAGCTGGTATATTAATTTTCCTTCATCATTAAGTGACCTGTTTTATGTGGCTGGTTAACGATTAAACTTTTTAGTTGAGACAAACATGGCCCATTTAGGGTGTGATTGGTGGACACTTACAGTAACTTTAGTCACAGACTATGCAATTTAGCGGCTTCTTATCATTGGCAGGTGATCTCAGTTCATTTTGGTGGTAGAAATCAATTAGTAACTTTGGGAGTTTTTAATGATGACATGCTAGTCACTTGCAAAATGGCTCTCGAAAGACACTGGCTAATGCAACGAAATTAGCGATTTTCCCATAATTCAGAGTTCTGACCCTAATACTTGCAGCTTTTTCCACAAGGTGGGGGTCTTGATGGTGCTTTTCACCTTGCCAGTCTTTCACGATCTCTCTTAATTCATAAGATACGCCCCACTAGTCCATGCTACCACTTTAATACAGCGTTCACACGCTGTCTGGTGAGACAACAGATCGGACATCTATAAAATTTCTCCATGTGAATGCTCGTCAGTGGTCTGGTCTGCCTTCTTACCATCAGACGAAAAATCTGCCTTCTTACAGTGAGAAACCTAGATATTTCATTTATGTGAGTACGGTAAAAACTCTTCAGTGAGGGACAAAAATTGCCGTTTTTCTGTTCTTTGGAGGCTTACCACATTACTGCAAATGTTCAAAATTTTATCAAATGTTACGTTTTTGAAAATCAGGCTACCCTGTCCTGTCAAGTTATCCTTGTTGAGAAATTTGACAAAATGAAAATTCACCTGTTCACCATATTTTCTCCCTTACTGAAGAGGTTTTAGCGTTAGTGAATCTCTTTTCCCCCATGGTGATCACATGCAGATGGCTAGCGTGTTGCACTAACACACTGTTATGCTAATTGGTTGTGAGGTTGTAGGTAAGACATTTGAAACCCTTGCATACATTGGCTGATGTGTTATCTGATCTTACGTTCTACCTTAGCTGTAAAAAGTCCGCATCTGAATGCTGCATAAATGTCAGTTACAGAAGTTTTCAAAATGTACTGGACACTATCAAAGTTAAACAGATTCCACGCACAAAATTGCAACTATGTATACATTTTAAACTAATCTAGGCTTCGTGTCATTTCTGACTAAATCTGGACACATGTTGTGCCGCACTTTTTGTTGTAATCGCGGCAATTTATTGTGCATAATATTTTACAGTAACCAAATAGTGGCTTGGCGCAACAGCGTCATTAAATTCCATTTAATTTTTGACAAAAACTCAAATTTGCTGTGGAAAATAATTGTGTCAAGAAGCTTGTGATGGTTTGGTGCAGTCTGACAGAGTACTGTCAAAGTATGTCCTATGTATTTTGAAAACTGCACACTAGATGGCGGTCTTGTTGCCAAAGATAGCTCAGTGAACACTCACAGATGTGCATAACCTTTATAGCAGCCAAGCAGCCTGGTGAGTGCTGAGCAACTGCAGGAGAGACGACAGCAGAGAAACAAGAAGCTGAGGGAGATAGCAGTTAAGAGGAGGGAGGAGAAGGTAAGGGAGACAACTCTGACTAAAAGTCAGTTTAAGAGGGGGAACAGTGTGGGAGTTGGGGGTTAGATGTCCTCTGTTCAGAATTATTTCGTTTTCATTATTTGTGTTTACTTGTTTTCATTTCTGCTCATGTTTGTCGTAGTTATCTTTCATTCAACTTCACCCTCATACTTGAATGGTTACTAATAACTACAGTTCGTAGGAAATATCTGGCTCAAGAGATGTTTGCCAGCAACGCAAGACTCTGATTTGATATTTTGCATTTTGATTTATTTTGAAAAAAAAATATACTGCAGGGAAATACTTCTCATGACCACTTATATTCTTATCTGATGAAATAATCATTTGAACTTGAACAATTGACTGCTCACCCCGTTTCCTTAGTGGTGTCAGTGCACCAGCATCTTTTCCATGTGTGGTGACTGAAAACATGGCTATGGTAAGCCTAGTCTATACCACATTTAGAATGCCTGACAGGACCAGTGTTGCTTGAAGGCATGCTGCCACGTTGAAAGGCTATTAACACAAAACTACAATCAAGTTTTAGAAAATTGTTACAGTAATTCTTAAAATTGAGTGGAGATCCTGTGGTAGTGCCCCCTGTCAACCATCAGCTTGATTACTAGCTTCATGCTTTTCTGATTGGGTCACATGAACTACCGACTGGTAGAGTCCAGGATATTATTGCCAGCAGGGACACAGAAGGGCTACGTTCCATAGACCACAAGACATCAGCTTTCACTTCACATAAAAAGTTCTTACTATGGCATACTTGATTGCATTCCAGGCCAGAGGGCCAAAGTACAGTAAAAAACATCTATACAAGGACAGAACAATACTTCGAATTAAAAAGAATTTTTCTGTACATACTTTGGCTAAATATATGAAATTTACCATGTTTGCATCAGGAGTCTTCATAATGTTGAAGTATAGGACAGGGTTATGGTTATCAAAATTTACATTTATATATTGCTGACGGAGGCCTGCATAAGCATTACATACCGACATAAAGTGCAGTTAGTCTTCAACGTTGTTCATAATTATTACACAAAACGCAAATTGTATTACAGTAATCTTAATTATGGAATTCAATCCCACAGTTCAACACTCCAACCTCGCCAACCAATCACTTCAGGGTCCGTCATTTTGCTAGGAGAGGATAGTAAGCCCACGAGCATACTCGCGAAACATCCGCCTTTCACTTGCGGGATTTTATGAGATCTTGCTTTTATCCCAAAGTTGTAGGTCTACGGAATGCTGTACAGTCTTTCCCCCAGTCTGTCTCCAAAAATATGCTGATGACAAGTCTTCATATCCTGTGATTTCAGTTGTCTGCAGATCAGGAGAAGCTGACTGAGCTGATGAGTATTCAGGAGCTGATAGGTGACGAGGACAACGAGGATGGCTTCTACGTGAGTTAACTGTTATGGTTACCGACCTCACAGCATGGCAAGTGCTCCACTTGGCTGTAGTTTATCTTCTATGGTGTAATAGTACAGCACAGATGATTAATTTTTTGTCTGATCGGCCTACTCAAACCAGTCAATCAACTGTCTGCTAGGGGTCGTTAACTCGATCCCCAGTGCAGTCGTCACTTGGATCGAAATCATCACCACAACAAGCTCAGGCATATTTTTTAAATTTTTGCTGTGCAAGTAAAAGAAAAATTCAAGAGCCTGTGATGGAGACAACAGTACAGTTGTGTGGTCTGCTGAAAATTAGACCAGGAGGCTATATTTTCCTGCTGTCCGATGACCAGTTGCCAACTTGTTTCCTAACGGACTAAAATTCGTGACCTGTTCTGTTACTCGTGTTTGGATGATTGACATTTTTATATAGACTGGGTTTGATATTCATGGTGGTTTTAGATGAAATTGATATTATATTCCTCCGGTACCATCAGTGATCGTTAAGTACCAATCATTACTTTTGTCTGGGGGTGATGACAACAGCCGTATTTGCATGCTGAAGTCATGGTCTTATAATTGGTCGACATAGTGCTATTTTGACACTTGTTTTCCTATTCCAAGTCAACATACAAGAGAGATTTTTGAAGCAGATAAAAGTCTAGCACTGTCTCCAAGAGATGTTTTTCCAAGAAAACATATTGTTAAATTTCCTTCTCTACACTCACTGCAACAGAGAGCCTTAGACGAGCTTGGTTACACGAAACCCGAGGAGCTCCAGGAGTCCATTAGCAGGTTGAGCGCCTCCATTGAGCGAACCAGAGCCAAGATACTCGGCATAGAAGTGGAACCAGAGCCAGTAGAAGTAAGTGATGAACCCGCCCAGTGTAATCTTTCCACTTGTCACTGCTGTGTCTGTAAGCATCAAGTGTTGTCACCAGATTTTGTTGACACTGTCACAACTGGACCTTGATTTTCATAGCTCAATCTGAGCTGAGTTCCGTAGATGCCAAAGTCTGGCCGGTGATGTAATGTGATCACATGCTTTATTGCTTAGCGTCATCTTTTGGAGTCTCGGGCAATCTTGTGAATTCACGACACTGTATTGTTGCATCTATGGAACAGGCATCAGGTGACGTGATATGCAATCGATTGTCCTAGGGCCCGTTCCAAGAAACTGACTTAAGTTCATTTTTGACCTAAGTCTAAGATTTGTCTCAACTTCCAAACTTTGAAACTTCCACATTCGGTAAGTCGGTCAAAATTATGACAAAACTTAAGTCAAAAACTTCTTAAATCAAACTTAAGATCTCTTTCTTAAAACGGGACTTGAGTCAAATTGATGTTTTCTCTTAAAATTTTACTGAAATTTCAGATGTGTTTGAGCTAAGTCAGTTTCTTTGGAACGGTCCTCTTGTCTTGAGATCAGTTGCTGACTTTGTGCTTAAAAACAGTAGCGTGAACATTGTAAAATAATGAGAAATGAAAGGAAATATTGATTGCTGTTTCCAAATGTTGCTACAGTGTAATATGTCATGGATTGTATCCAGTGTGGACATTTTGAAAAATTTTGACGTTTTTCAAAAATTCACCCATTTCAGATTTTTGGCAAAACTTTTAGTTTGTGGATTAATCAAACTGGTCTGATAAGGCATTTGTGTGATTCAGTAGTTCTTCATTTTGTTAGAAGGAGGAGCCAGTTTATGACCTTCTGGACGTACCTGATGATGAACTGACCGAAGAGCAGGTCAAACTGAAAAGGAGGCAGCGTATTCTGAAGAACGCTGCTGAGGGTAGGGCTCGTGCCCAGAAGTTACGACAGGAAAAACGTGTTAAGGTAAGTATCAGCTTTTGTGAGAGTCACACGCTTTTCATCAACTAATGGCCATGACGCAACTTTATGCACTTCAGTGACCATAAGCTGGACACGCTGTTGTCACTGATTTGAGTAAGCTGGCAAAAAAGTGGGAAAATGTCTAGATTCTTCTGGCAATTTATTTTGACTCCAATAGCTAAATTTGTATGGTCATGAAGTTGCGTATAGCTGGATGAGCATATTTGCTGTTCATTTTTGAATTTAGACCATCCCGTGTACGTGAGGCGGCTGCTACTTGAGACTGTCTGTCACTGCGAAATTGCGCTACGTCAAAGTGCATTTTTTGAATTTTCATTATAACCATGACGGAACCATTACTATCCCCTTGGGTACACATGGTGATGAACTTGTAATTTAAAAGCATCTATCGATTTCATAGTCAGTCTTTTATTAGAGCTGCCACTGCCAACTGGGCTGCCATTTTTACTTCAGTCTTTGCAGGATGCTGACTTGTTTTTTCAGGCTTTGACTAATTTGAATACATAAGTTGGTCATAACACCTGATACTCAGTAGTTTTTCAAGTAAACTGCACAAAAAGTCAAAATTTCAAAAAGTTGCGACTGAATAGCCACGACTTCTTTTGGACTGCAGTTTGTTTCAATACTGGTTTAATCAATACAAAATCTCGACATGTGTTGCTCCATCCACTATGGTGGAAAAGCTTTTGACATCTGTGCTGAGTTTCAATAAGTGAGTGATTTTGTCGTCTTCTGTCTCATTCGTTGTTGTGCACAGGAGCAGGAAGAGGAGAGGAAAATGGATGAAAAACGTCAGAAGGACTTCAACGGATGGTTGAAGGACATTCACCAAAAGAGGTCAGAGCTGTTGGAGAAACGAGAACAGAGAAGACAAAGAAAGAGCGACATGGCGAAACGCAGAACTTACGCCTCGCAGCAGAGGATGAAGATTATATCTCAGTTGGCTGAAAGTAGGTTGAAGACATCGTGGGCTGGGGGAAGGATTGTAGTGTGAAAAGATTTTCAACAATGATTTGTATTTTGTAGATGGCTAGTACGAGTCAGTTGGAGAGTTTAATTTTTGATAATGGCTCAATTCATATGCAGAATTAGGGGTTTCAACATGAAGAACACAATAAGAATTGCCTTGGAATTTGTAAATTTTTTTCATTGTCCAAATATCCTCATGTGCTAAGCAAATGACTTAATATCTACTGTGAGTTCAAACTGCTGGAGTTGCTTTTTTAGCTGAAGCAGGTGAGCCCCAAGTTCACCATAACAAAATCGAATTTAACTTATTTCCATGGAGAGTCAAAACATGAAGCAATGCAGCATAGTGGTGGAGTTGCCTCCTCCCAATCTAAAGATCGCGAGTTCAAACCACACCAGACCTCACTGCTTGACATATGCATAAAGTCTCCTACTTCTTAGCTCACATTTTTTAATTGTATTGTATGCAGTACTCGTGTGCTGTATGCATCTTCTATCTGTGAGGATCATTATAAAAATTAATCGTTGGCTAAAACCTGAAACATATCCTAGTGTACAATACAGGCTATGGAGAACGTCTGGAGAAATGTAAGCAAGAATCATTACTCTTCATACACGCCATATGTTGGTCACATCATGTCATGTATAGTTAAGCCTGAAAAGATATCTGTCCCATCCAGGGTTTGAAAATGAGAATTTCTGCTAACTGTGCAGATGCTCTAGTCCACTGAGCTATCAGGACCACCGGTTGAATAACTATATACCATGTGATGTGACCAACAGATGGCGTGTATGATGACTATAATTCTTATTTATGTGATACCAACACGATAATTTACAACTGTTGCAGTACAATTCTGGAAAAATTTGTTACGTGCGTGTCGCAGTAACTTTTAGATTTTCCAAGTGTCATGAGTTGTTATGGATCTTACATTGATGATGGATGTTGGTGTTGGAGGTGCTCAGTTGTCTTCACACAAACGGTTGTTGAGGTCACCCATAGCTCACCTACACTTTACAGCAAAGAAGCGCAAGAAAGAAGACACCTTCGGCCAAAATGAAGATGACTGGAATGTGTATAAGGAGATTGTAAGTTGAATTTAGTATAATCATTACCATGCCAGTAAGCGAAATTAGCCCACATGTGAATTTTCAATTATTTTGACAAATATTATATTAGCCCATTTGTTCTGGTATAAGCCACCCCCCCCCCCGTCTTTACTTCTTAGTCTACACCAGCAAGTCCCTCGGGAGGTGGACTAATGTAACACTGACACCTATTGTGGCAGTGTGCATTATTTGTACGGGTGATATTCATGCAAATAAACAGACATTTCTACACAGAAATCCTGTCGCAGCATTACAAAAGAATGGCAAGAAACAGTTTGTGATTAAAACTGCTGTTAAGTTGAGGGAAGTTTCTAAGTTCAGCTGGCCACGCCTTTTTCTTCCATATGCACCCCTGGTGTATTTTCTGAGACTTTCCTGGTATTGGGCATGCACTGGGCTGGGCTCTATTGCAGAAAACTCTGCTATTTTTNGTGATGGAGTTGCCTCCTCCCAAGCTAAAGATCGCGAGTTCAAACCACACCAGACCTCACTGCTTGACATATGCATAAAGTCTCCTACTTCTTAGCTCACATTTTTTAATTGTATTGTATGCAGTACTTGTATGCTATATGCATCTTCTATCGGTGAGGATCATTATGAAAATTAATCGTTGGCTAAAGCCTGAAACATATCCTAGTGTATAATACAGGCCATGGAGATCGTCTGGAGAAATGTAAGCAAAAATCATTACTCTTCATACACGCCATATGTTGGTCACATCATGTCATGTATAGTTAAGCCTGAAAAGATATCTGTCCCATCCAGGGTTTGAAAATGAGAATTTCTGCTAACTGTGCAGACGCTCTAGTCCACTGAGCTATCAGGACCACCGGTTGATTAACTATATATCATGTGATGTGACCAACAGATGGCGTGTATGATGACTATAATTCTTATTTATGTGATACCAACATGATAATTTACAACTGTTGCAATACAATTCTGGAAAAATTTGTTACGTGCGTGTCGCAGTAACTTTTAGATTTTCCAAGTGTCTTGAGTTGTTATGGATCTTACATTGATGATGGATGTTGGTGTTAGAGGTGCTCAGTTGTCTTCACACAAACAGTTGTTGAGGTCACCCATAGCTCACCTACACTTTACAGCAAAGAAGCGCAAGAAAGAAGACACCTTCGGCCAAAATGAAGATGACTGGAATGTGTATAAGGAGATTGTAAGTTGAATGTAGTATAATCATTACCATGCCAGTAAGCGAAATTAGCCCACAAGTGAATTTTCAATTATTTTGACAAATTTTATATTAGCCCATTTGTTCTGGTATAAGCCACCCCCCCCCTGTCTTTACTTCTTAGTCTACACCAGCAAGTCCCTCGGGAGGTGGACTAATGTAACACTGACACCTATTGTGGCAGTGTGCATTATTTGTACGGGTGATATTCATGCAAATAAACAGACATTTCTACACAGAAATCCTGTCGCAGCATTACAAAAGAATGGCAAGAAACAGTTTGTGATTAAAACTGCTGTTAAGTTGAGGGAAGTTTCTAAGTTCAGCTGGCCACGCCTTTTTCTTCCATATGCACCCCTGGTGTATTTTCTGAGACTTTCCTGGTATTGGGCATGCACTGGGCTGGGCTCTATTGCAGAAAACTCTGCTATTTTTTCCTGTTACAGCAAAAGGATGGAAACGACAGTGACTCTGACACTGAGCAAGACAAGTTGGAAGAGTATGAGGCACTATTGAGGGAACATGATGAGGAGTTTGAAAAGTGAGGGGACTGTGGCATGACTGTTGTTGTTGTCTACAGTACTAGACAAAAGTAATCGAGGGGACTGTGGCATGACTGTTGTTGTTGTCTACAGTACTAGACAAAAGTAATTGAGGGGACTGTGGCATGACTGTTGTTGTTGTTGTCTACAGTACTAGACAAAAGTAATCGAGGGGACTGTGGCATGACTGTTGTTGTTGTCTACAGTACTAGACAAAAGTAATCGAGGGAACTGTGGCATGACTGTTGTTGTTGTCTACAGTACCAGACAAAAGTAATCATAGAAATTGCCGTTTTCCCGTCACAATGGCTAATTCTGTTAAGAGCAAGAATTACTCGTAATGACTTGCAGGGTGGTAAAAGTCTTGTTACAGAATGGCTTAGACAATCAACTGACTTTCCTAACAATTCTTTTTCATTCTCGGTAATGAGAGAAGACTACTCTGGTGATGAATTTGGCTTCCAAAATTAAGGCGTTTTTTTCACGTCTCAAACCAGCTGCAGTGGTCTAGTGATGCAGTTGACTGGAGGGAAGGGTTAGTGGCACTCTTGTGTGCGTGAGCGCATGTGTGTGTGCGTGTGTGTGAGTGTGTGCGTGTGTGTGAGTGNTTATGCTGAAGATTGTCACGATTAGGTTGAGTCATTGAGAATGTAGGCTGAACAATTTGGAGGATTTTTTTTGCTTAAACATATATGGATGGTTAAAAGTGATTAAATTTGGGGTTTGTTATTTGTTCTTAATATCCAGTGCAGAGGAGGAATTAGTGTAAACATTGTCTTTGAAATTTGTAGAGAAAACGCAGATCAGGGTGGTGCAGCGACTCCTTTTGACCTGGCCGAGTACTACCGTCTGCACATAGGGATAGAAAGGATCAGGTAATACGCGCTTTCCCTAAAATGAATTTATGCACACGTTTATTCAGTCCATAATTGTCTGGACAAGTCTTGAAAATCTGTTTATTGCTGTGTTAACATGGACGTTTCAGTGTACACTGTGTGTGTTATTGTGCAAAAAAGACACTTCACTCTGTCTTGGCCCTCGATTTAGCATGACGACAATGTTTTGCAGGATTCCAATGTTATAAGCAAGTGATCAATTATAGTACTACATCCTTGTTTCGGAAATTTAGCAAGACAAATGAAAAGAGAATTTGTCATCAACGTGGATCACTTACCGCAGGACAAAAATTTGTCCTTGAAGATCAGGATTATTGTTAAATTCGGCATTACTAAATAGGTCAGTTGAAATCCAAATGAAACACGTCCAAGGAGACATGAGATTTTTGGTGAGGCAAAAATTTTATAAAGGGGTTAAAAACTCTAAACCACGGTAAAAGAATCTTTTCTTAGCAGAAGTTCAATGATTTTTTGGTTGATGATTTGTCAGATTTTGTTTCGAAGCAAGACAGTGAGGAGATAATTTGCATTCATCGTTGAGTATATCATTTGTTCCTTTTTCATGTACTTTGCACTCTGCAAAAATGCGACGTAATGTCAAACCAGTGTAATCCCTAGACATTTTGTGTTAAAATTAGTCTTTGACGAATGAGTGTTGTCACGATTCCATGTAATGTGTGTTCTATCTTGACAGAGTACCCGAGTTGATGTTTCAGCCCTCTCAGATGGGTCTTCCTCAGGCGGGAGTATCAGAGACAATGGAATTCATGCTGACCAAATTCAACCAGGATCAGCAGAACAGACTCATGAGGGTAAGAGTGGACTGGGTGAATCAACTGAGGCCTTTCTTTCGAGATCGGAGAATGCTGCCCTCTATTTTAGCACCTGGCAGCAATTGACCTATCGCAAGAACTGACAATTCAGAATGCAGCATTCTTGACCCACCTTCGTTTCCAATCCGCCATCTTACCCGACAAACAACACGTTGCTGGGTAAAACTTGTGCCAAAATTGCTGCGTTCTGATTGGTCAGTTAAGCCGTCACTCAAATCCTGTGTGTATAGCCAAATGTCTATAAATTACTCCTAGATTTTGTCTTGGTAAAAGTATGTAATGTTGTGAAAATGGAAAGTCTGTAGAATTGTATTTTTGACCTTTTACCAGTCTGTTGTTAGGTAGGTCACGTGACCAGTCTTTTGGTAAAATTTAGCAAAAACGTAAGATACATTGATAACAACACAACAATATAAATAACATGATCATCTTTCATTGGATACAAAATTAATGTTTGAAATGACGTCTCGGAAACTCTTTAACATTTTTTTAGATTATTTAATTTCGATTTTAGCAGCTTGGTGAGTTTTTCCCCAAAGCCATAAAAGTTCTAATTTTTGATTACCCCATATACAAAAGTGGAGCAATTCCTGTCACTTTTTTTAGAGACTAGAGCATAAAGCACAGTTTCTGAAAGTTACACAATGAATCTGATCAGCCATTCGTCATATAGTTAGCCAAATTTGCAATCTTGTTTTTCTAGGGTCCTTCATATTAAGCTCAAGCGTCCTCTGTGTTTGTGCAGTTAATGCTGTGGGTCTGATCCCATTTATACATTGTACATGCAGCAATTTTCAAAGTAAAGTGGACAAAGTTGACATTCGTCTAGTTCCCACGGGGTTTCTGCGGGCACTGCGTCAAAATCATGACAACTTGCCTTGCGAGCCCAATTGCAGATTAACAGTTATTGACTAGGTGCAATAATGTCACCTTAAACTGTCTGTGCGTAAAGTGCGAAAAAAATGCTGGCTTGTTGTGGCACAGGTTTGTCTAAGCTGCAAAATAGTTCTGGCAAGAAATATGTCTAAATTTAGCAGAGTCTGACCAAATTCTGTCTAGTTTATTTTGGAAACTACTATAATGCAATATTCTGTGCAATATTCTAACCTGTTACCATTTGCAGGACGTGTTTCTCACCGGCAGTCCAGCAGCTGTGCCAGGGCTGAAAGAGAGGCTGGAGGCAGACCTTCTTGCCATGAGGCCATTTCAATCACGTTTTAAAGTTCGCGAAGCTGGTGGGTTCAAAATTAGCTTGTGTGTACTGAACTCGGGCATTAAGCACCAGGCTTTTAATGACTGTTACAACATAATTGTGTTTTGATCCTGTAGATAGTGTAAGCATTGCGTACATTCTACCTCATTCCACATTGATGTCTTTGTAGCCTTGACTTGTGCAACTCACAGCGTTTGTGCAAATGTGTGTGTGTGTGCGTGCGTGTGTGCGTACACAGGATAGAAGCAAAAGCGACGACTTAATATATGTAGACTGATGAGTTATGCAAACTAATATATTATGCAGACTGATGGGTAATGAAGATTGATGAGTTATGCAGACTTCTGAGATATGCAGATTGGTGAGTTATGGAGGCTGGTGACATACCTGACTGGAGACTTGTGCAGACTGGAGACTTGTGGAGATAGGAGACTTGTGGAGACTGATGTCTTTTGTAGATTGACGACTTGTACATACTGATGACTTGCCCAGACTGATGTCTTTTGCAGACGACTTGTGCAGACTGACAACTTGTGCAGACTGATAAATTGGTTCAATGACAAGTTAAGCAAGAAAGCTTGCATATTATTGCAATATTTTTTAATTCCAGACAACCCAGGCTTGGATTCTTGGCTTGGTGCCAAGAAATGGGCAACATCTGCAAACTTCAACAAGTACTGTGTGACTAGAAAGGATTACGATGAGTATGGCGGCAATTATTTGAAGGAGTGCGAAGTTACGAACAATTTGGTGACAGCGGACAAGTCATAACTGGACTAGGTACAACATGTGCAAAAAATAGTCATGCATAATGACCTGGAATTTCCCGTCATGACAGCTGAGCACAAGGGGAACATGCCACTAGTTGATTTCTGAATTCAGCAGAAAATTGGGATAAAATCTTTACATGTTGAATGACCATGCATAAGATCTATAGCCCTGTAAGTGAGAAACCAGCATGTGGCCGTACAAATTTCAGATGAATTCCTGCTGTGAAGTACTAGGTTAGCACCATGGCGCCCATGGAAGTGAGACAAAAGTCTAGCTGTTTCTTTTCTGGCAAAAGGTCTATTCTGTTTTTTGGCTTGTACTGTAAGAGTAGGCCCCAAAATGTGGGGAGTTGTGAGTAATATGACTCCGTTTCACTGTCAAACCTTTTAAGGTCTTTTAAAAAAGACTGGCATCTGCTTGACAGTTCTGGAGAACAAGAGGGATGACTTGTAGGCCATAGTCCCAGCTCTCCTATCTTTCACCTCCGTGGCCACTTTCTGGGGGCAACGGGAACTTTGCATTAAATCCATCTACAGGCGTTCAAAAGTCAATTTCAAAAAAGTTCCCAAGAATAAACTTGCACTTTTAGTAAGAATTTTGATTTAAAAGTTGTAAAAAATATAACCTCAGCTAATATGTTAGCCACCAGGTGTCAGTGCAAAATGATCTGAACAGCCAATCAAATGCCAGGAAAATATTGTGTCCATACCTTCCCCTTCAAAAGTTGTCTGCTTGGCATGAAGACCTTCATCAGAGGACAGTCAGCTGATGTTATCCTGCTGGCTAAGCTAGCTTGTTTACTGCTTCTGACTACATTGGATTGTATTAATTCTTGGATGGGTGTGCAAGTAATAAGCAATTACCAAGGGCTAAGGCTCACAAACCAGCAGGCAGCAGTTAGGAATTGAGGAAAGCCAAATCAAGTAGCCACGGGAGTCATCATACTGAAACAATTCTTGGCACATTCCTGAATCATTTTGTGTTTGCATAGTTTTGGGACAGCTGGGACTTTGCTGAAACCATGAATTATTCAACAAGTGTGCAACTTCACAATAGACTGGCAAGATGTCTGCCCCTTGTTGCATTCATGTGTCAGCTTCTGCTCAAATTTCTGAGCTGGAATTTTCAGATATTACCTGGTGTAAGGCTACTGCAAACAAACGTATCAACATTGAGTGCAAGAGAAGTATCATTGCTGATAAGTTTTTAAGTGTTTGTGAAAAAACAGAGCTCTTCTCATGCGCGCACCCAGAGGTGGGGGGGCTCGGGGGCTTGAACGAGCCTCCCCCATTTGGTAAAGTGGGTAAAAAGGTTTGCCTCAGAGAAATAAAAACTCCGAAAAAGTCGAAAATGAGACAAAAGTTCACTAAAAAGGTAGGAACTACCAAAATTCGACGAACGCACAATTCGTAGCTCTGAAGTACCCCGTAAATCTTAATAAATGTCCACATTCTCAAAAACTCGACCTCCCATTTTTAGGCTTGGTGCGTGCATGCTTCTATAACAAGCAGTGTTACAGACACTTAACGGATGTAACAAAAATTGAAAGAGCCCTTAAAAAAGAAAAAGACCAAGCTGATGATGGAAATAATGTTGAGCCCACTAGAAAATTAAGGAGATTGACATTTAACTGCCGAGTGCTCAAAGAAATATACCATGCATGTCTTGCCACCACAATGAACCATTTGCAACAAATCAGATTTCATCACAGGGGAACTTCACAAACAACAAAAGAAAAGTTGAAAACCTATCCCAGTTCCAAACATTCAGTTGTAAATACGCCTGCCTATTCTTAATTTGAAAAGGTGACATTTATGGTAAATAATCTTTAGTTTAGGTCACAGAACGAAAATTTTTTTGCTTGATAAATTTGTAGTAATAGTGGTCTCAATCTCAAATGTACTGGCTGTAGTTTTTACCGACATGTAAGTGATCAGCACTGCTTTTTATGAACTTTTAAGCCTATTTTGAGATCCTTTTGTGTATTAACCATGAGCAGTGTTTGGAATTTGAGAAATACAAAAATGGAAGTATTGCCTGTGTTCTGTAATTTATTTATCTTGACAATTCAAATGTTGCGCAGATTTCAGAAACAGGAAGCGTCAAATGAAATTTTAGCTCTACATTATAAAAGACGCTTTTCAATTTCGCACAAAAACTATTGCCAAAATGACCATTCCTCTATTTTCAAAGGCTGAACTACAGTATTAAGGATGATAAAAATGTGTCTATGTTTTAAATTGTTTGAAGGCAGCTGCACAGTGCAATCTATGCTAGTAATGATGCCCATTTCTCTTAATGCTTATTTTTGCTGAGCACTTACTAGACAAAACGAAATTTCAGTTGCTGGCCAAACTGTGTGCTAAGGTGAAGAGCATTTTGGTTATCTAGTTTAGTTAAATAGGATTACTGTAACAAGGTGTTTAGATGAAACAGTATTAAGGTTGTGTCAAAACTTTTTTTATTTTGAGTAGGTTGCAGTTTTGCAGAGATATTTTTTAACTTTGTCTTTGCCATTGAAATTGATGACAGAAAATTTGTTGCAGAAGCATTGGAAATGTATGGTGTTCACATGTAGGTCATGATGTCAAATCTTTATCAAGTTCCAAATGGTTAACTGTATTATAGTTCTTTTTGTAGGCCAGTTCAGAATACAGTAGTATGTTTTCTGGCCAACAGGAGGTGCTTTTTCTCTTTTTTGAGCAATTTTCCGCCTAATGTCATAACATTTATCACTTTCCTTGTTCAGTAACTTCAAATGAACAAGCCCCAATCAGATTAGCATTCATTTTTTGTCTAATGTTGTTGGATTTTGAAGATTGGTTTTCTATATCAAATTTTGCAAAGTCAGATTTTTGAGGTCAAATTTCTCGAAAACCTGCGAGTCAAACCTTGGGAAATTTTTACATTCTTAAAGTATACTANGTCCATCCGTCCGTCCGTCCTTGGGGCGTCTGTCCGTCCGGTGTCCGCTGCTCTATCTCCAAAACGCCTTGACGTATGGTCATGAAATTTTGCACATGTGTTCCTTTCGTGGATGGGACAGCATGAGCGAACTTTCGGACGGCTCCGACTACCCGGTGTGCCCCCTAGTGGCAATTTTAGTTTTTTACGTTTACCTCTGTATCTTCAAAAGTCTTGTTCAGATTTTCATAAAATTTGGTATATAGGCACCTATTAGTGAGATGACGTTATCCTCCCATTTTCCGGATGGATTCGACGTAGTTCGCGCCACCTAGTGGCCATTTTTACTGTTTTCGAGTCTGTTTTTTTGCATCCGCCCCTCTATCAACCAAACCGCTCAAAGGGTGATTGTGAAAATTGGCATGTATGTTCTTACTTTGAAGTGAACGGCCGACGATGATTATCCGACGACTTTGACTACTGTGGCGCCTCCTAGTGGCAGTTTTTTTTGCGCCAATGGCTGTATCTCCTAAACTGTTCGCAGGATCTTTACTAAATTTAGTAAGTGTATTTATATGATGTTAACAATGAAGGACGACGACTTTCAGACAGATCTGACTACTGGTGTGCCACGTAGTGGCAATTTTATTTTTTTTATGATAACCTCATTCTGTATGTTCAAGGGTCCTCGACGTATTTTCAATAAAATTTGGCATACCGACATCTGTTAGTAAGGTGACGCTATCTCTCCCGTTTTCAGATGGATTCGACCTACTTTGCGCCACCTAGTGGCCATTTTTGCTGTTTTCGAGTCTGTTTTTTGGCGTCCACTCATCTATTAACCAAACCGTTTTCAGGATAATTGTGAAAATTGGCATGTATGTTTTTACTATGAAGTGGATGGCTGACGACGATTTTCCAATGAATTCGACTACTGTGGCACTTCCTAGAGGCTGTTTTGTTTTTTTTTTGCGCTCATGGCTGTATCTCCTAAACCGTTTGCAGCATCTTTACTTAGTTTAACAAGTGTATTTATATGAAGTTGACAACGGGCAGCGACGACTTTCGGACGGATTCTGACTAGTGGTGTGCTCCTTATTGGCAATTTTAGTTTTTTTTTACGTTTGCCAGTCTGTATCTTCAAAGGTCCTTAACAGATTTTCATAAAATTTTGAATATAGTTAGGCATCTATTGGTGAGACTAGGCTTTCATCCTGTTTTTGGATGGAATCGAGGTATTTTGCGCCACCTGGTGGTCATTTTTGCTGTTTTCAAATCTTGTTTTTGGCGTCCACCCCTCGATCAACCAAATCATTCTAGGGATGGTTTTGAAAATTGGCGTATATGCTTTCAGTGTGAAGGGGACGTTTGGCGATGGCGACTGACTACTGTGGCGCCTCCTTGTGGTAGTTTTGTTTTGTTTTGTGCCCATAGCTGTATCTCCAAAACCCACTGTAGGATCTTTATTAAACTTAGTAAGTGAATTTATATGAAGATAACAGACCACGACTTTCAGGCGGATTGAACGGCTGTGCCTACAAGTGGCAATTTCATTTTGTTGTATTTTCCTTTGGTTCTCTGGGGTTCCTTGACAGGTTTTTATGAAGTATGTCATGTTCCCGTTTTTGGACGTATTATATGTTTTTGCGCCATCTTGTGGCCATTATTATGGTACAAATAAATAACCCTAAAAGCACACCGTTTGCGATGCATTCGTGGGCGCATTTCAAGGCTCCTGGTTGCTCTTGTTTAATCAGCTCGTTGTTGGAAAGTGGCTATTGGTATTGTGGAATACAGCAGCAGTAGTTGGTGGTTAGAATTGACAGACCTGACTTACATGTTTTCAAAGCTGGCATGCTCGGTTTTAGCTAACTTGATCCTGTTTCTCTGAAGTGTAGGTGTTCTGTATGAATTGAAACTTTGTGATGCATCTCTCATAAATCTGATTGTAACAACCTCAAATTTTTCAATAAAATGATACCTATGCAGTAACTGTTTGATAGTCCTTCATGCAAAAGTAGAATATATGATAAAAACAATTCATAACAGAGTAAAGCATAATATCTGAAAGTTTCCTATGATGCCGGTCAGTCATTTCTGTGATACGATGTTCAGAAGTAGGCCGTCCTACATGACCTTGAGAAAGATCAACATGTTAGCAATAGAACTTGTAAAAGTTTAGAGTAGCCATTAAGATCTTGGGACCACGGTTACAACTGGCGACCTCACTATGCGATGTTCCTACAAAATCTTTCCAAATGAGTGGAGGTACAGGGAGCGTATTGAAACAGTGGCCATCTAGTTTTATTACAGCGCAGCTCAACTTTGGCATTTTGCAGATGACGGAAAATGAAAGCTGACATCATCAGGTCATCACACCTCAGTCCAGCGATGGCGTGTCGTAATGTCGTAACTCGACAGCGTTTGAGAACATACCTCTTTCTCAATCTTGGATAGAATCAAATCGACAAAATAATAATTCACCCGGACGTTTTCGGTAAATGTCCCCAAACGATTTGTGTTTTAAAAGTGTTCCAAAACATTCCAAGCTGGTTTTCCGATGTATTAATAACAGATTCACCTTTAAGTATTTTGCTTGAGCAGCATATAGTTTATTTGCATAAGCAATGTTTGAAACATTCAGTGAATTTCATACCTTATAATAATTATAAAATGTTTCTTACAACTCACAAGAATTAAACGAACGTAAATTCCCTTCTTAAAATTCAGTGTCAAGGAAAATGCCAATTTTCCCCTGAGTGTGTGCACCTCGAATCATTTACGTTCATTTGTATAGTTGCGTTCAAGCCGAGACCGTACAGGGCACTGGTGGGTGCGTAAGCGAGGTATAATGATGGAGACAACGAGACTTGTTGCGTCTCTTCCCTAGTTAATATACTGTATCTAGAATTTTCTAGTCGACTGACTATTGAAATAATATAAAATAATAACGTAATATATTCAAAGAATTAGGAAAATTTCAAGCTATAAAAACGTGTGGCGAATTTTATGAGCAACCCTTAATACTGAGTAGACAAACATTCCTCGTCTTAAAGGTGGTGATTTTCAGGATATAATCAGGATTTCATCTACGGCGCTGTTGTCATTCTTCAAATGCATAATGGGACAGGCGTCGCCTCGTAAACATCACAGTGCAACTACATGTCTTAGCCTCGTCCCCAAGCTTCAAAATGGGATGACCCTGATCCGTTTACCCATTGAGGCTTGGTGAAGAGAAATATTTACTCGGCTCGATTTTGACTTGACCGAGTATGACGAGTGATGTAAATTTATATCAATTAGTTAAAATCTAAGTTTAGGTTCTTGAAATCTATCCAAGCAAAAGAGTGAGGACAATAATGATCAAGAACTGGTATTAAGTATTTATAGATTTAAGTGTCTCAAGGTTTCTTGTATCGCTCTTGGCAGTGAACTTCGTCTACGGCCAGTCAGCGCGCATAAGGGATATTTCGCACAGTAGTGGATAAACCGATAGGCGTCATTTTGAGGCTTGGGTCGCCACGAGGCTGCTACATGTATTACGAGTAACTAAAGTCACTGTGTTATGTCTCAATACCATTGCTAATCAGATTGCACGTTTTTACGTCATATGTGATGTCACCGGATTACGAGCCGACAGCCGCCCCACGGCGATGCATTTGAAAGACGACAGTATCATTAAATAATTTCCAACTAAAATGCCCATTTGCCTATTAAATTCAAAAGACATTAATTTGTAACTTTCAACGAAATGATTGTCATATGAGGAAAATGTAAACTACGGACACTGTGGCTAACATCCCAATAGTTACCAACGAAAAAAGAATAAAATAAACAAAAAACGAAACGGAATTTGCCGCGTGATTTCAAGCGTCTTTGGCCGTGTGCGGACAGTTGTCGACATCAAGCTTATCGTTACCCAAGTCTCAGTAAGTTAGAGCTGCCAAGAGAAGGAAGACGAATTGATGTACTGCAGTCACGGGGCTGCTGCCAGAGGTTTCAAAGGAGGCGAAAACTACACGTTGACCTACTGGTTGCGGTGGTCTATGGTTGGTCTTTACAAATTCGTCGAGCTCTATCATTTTGTGGAACTTGTTCATCTGAAAGACAGACGGAAACCATTGAAACCTCGTGACAAACGTATACCATGCAGGCCTGAGTGCATAAAATTTATTGAGGATGACACATATTAAATTTCTGATCCCTCAGTCGCCACCCACTTTCACCCCCTCCCCCCTCGTCCCTCCCAAGTCAATTTTCTTCACGTCCTCCTGATTGCCATCAATTTTATAATTTCCGACTACCCCAGTGGCTGCGCACCACCTGGACGTTCATGTATTTTTCTCCTCTGGCGGTGATTAGCCGAGCCTGGTAGGATATTTAAAAGACTGCTAAACCCTATCATGATTTCTTATATTTGAACCTGTTGTGCTACCTGGTGTTGCACCCCAGCCCTCGAAAAAAGTGAACACTTCGGCGTTGTCAGAACGTTAGTGTTGTTCTTCATTGACCACCTGGCGCAGTCTTCGCGTCGCCAACTGAAAGCGTCGGACAAGGCACGCAACTAGCGGCCGTTTTGAAAGAATTGCAAGTTCTGAAACTTCCTCTCAACGTCTGGGGTTGACTACTGTACCAGCTTATTGTTTTCATATTACAGTGACCAAATAAAAACTCGTACTTGCAGGTTAAAGCCAGCTTTGCCGGGGAAAAGGATTTCAATTTGACTTCGCTAAACTTGAGAAGCAGTTCTCTGCCACTTTCACAAGCGCGTACGTCTAAACCCTACCACACATCGTTACAACAAAAGACCGCCATGAATTACCCGACAACCCTCAAAAGTTTGACCAAGAGTAAAAAAATCCTTGCGACATTTCGATTAGATAGGGATGTTGTTTTGAGTCAACTCTCGACAGAAGTAATCCTGTTGGTTTCTATCTCTGTTTTGGCGTCGTCTGACAGAGTTGTGCTGTCACCTCCCATTGTACTGTCAAAGTTACAAGTTCCTAAGTGTTTCGTTATTTCCTGCCTAAACTGGACCCTGGCGTTGCAAGTTCCATCTGCGGGAAAGAACGCCCTTTAAGAATCGCAAGATCCGCTTTGTGACACGGTGCAGCTTCAAATGTGCGGCATAAAAAGGATGTAAGAAAAGCAAATAGAGGAATCGAAATTGCGTTTAGTTTCGTGATCTGCTTGGAACGATGACGACTCAAGTACCTGGCCTTTTTCAGTCAGGGCTACACAATGAGACAGTAACATAATGATTAACATCCTGCCGCATGTTTGATCAGTGTCACCACGTAACTCTGTTGGTCTTGTCAGTTTTATATCCCATCCAGCGCCATCTTTGAAAACCATATTGCTTTAATTCGTATTTTGGAGTCGAATATTTCATTTAGGTCTCAGAATAGTCTACCGCGAGATACATGTAACGTTTTTAATTAACTGTAATAATACCGTGAAGGGGAAGAATCATTGCCTATTCGGTTTGACCGGCTTAGCACCGTTAGGGGCTAAGAATCGGGGAGACTGATGAAACACGTTTGACACAGTGATAGAAATTTCCTCTGTCCCGGAGGTAAGAAAACGCGTTGTTTCCATTGACATCGTTTTGGAACGTCAGACACATTTTGCCAGGTCTGCCAGAAACCGTGGAGGTGTGTGATTGTGGATGTTTTAGATTTCAACCGTTTAAAAGTGCCATAATTTAAAAGGTATCTTCAAGAAAGGGGATTCTGCTTGGTTCAAAATTAACCCAACGAACGTTCTTTCTTGACCGAATGATGTCGGGAAGGCGAAGAACTCCAACGCACGTATCCACGGTAGGCTAAGTGGGTTCACCTAACTTTACCGTCAG
The DNA here is from genome assembly GCA_002633005.1 of Phoronis australis. Classification (NCBI taxonomy): domain Eukaryota; kingdom Metazoa; phylum Phoronida; family Phoronidae; genus Phoronis; species Phoronis australis. The sequence continues at coordinate 370,293 of NMRA01000409.1, read as the reverse complement.
AGTTGCAGCCCACACCGTAGCACTAATACTTAGTTGGCATTGGGTAATGCAGAAGAGAAAAGCTTGTAAAGAATACAACGACTTATAGAAAAAGTGGAACTCCAAGGGCACGAAAACGAATACAGAATGCTGGACGGAAATTGTGAAAATGTGAGCGATTCGAGTGTTTCCGTGTAATCTGGGACGATCCTACTCGAATGCAATTTTGAAATTTTCTGGTTTATTGTTCAAACCTGATCAACGCTGATGTATATTACGTCGCTGTAGAGAGTCCACGTGACGACTTCTGAGCAAGGAGGCGTTGTCAAACTTCCGTCGTATCTCCAAAAACGCCTCCTTGTTACCGCCGGCTGAATCAACTCTTTGAGGGAAAACCCAGAAATTGTCGTAGAATTGCCTGCAATAAGAACAAACAAAAATTCATGTCCTAGAGTGGCCTACGAGACGAAGGATCCCCCAGAAGGAGCGGGTGTTGAAGAGGTAACGAACGGCCTGCGATGACGCCAATGACGATAACGAAACATGGTAGCTACAAGAACACCCCAATAATGATTTAAGAAAAATGTTACTGTTGGTCAATTGCGACACACAGGACCTCAAATGTACTGGCCAATTTGTAGAACCTTTATTTGGGTCACATCAGTATTTTCTGCTTCACTGTTCAGGTTGTTGTTTTGGTCAATGGCATTAGTTTTGTTCGGGTGTTCTTCATTGTCCTTAGGTTTGAAGTACTTAATAGGACAGTGCTTTTCAAGTCAGGTGCCGTTGCGATTCAATTTTTATGCGCCCGTTACTGCCATTACAGTGCGTCGATGATACATTTTAAGCGCTAATGACGCGTGGCGCTGTCCTACAATTACACCTGGAATGGCGGGATATGAAGATAACTATTCGAATATTTAGAGATGACTAATGATGGCGACGACGACGGCGACATAATGACGGTGTTTATGCCGAAAGGAGTGACCACGCGGATATGGATTACTCAGATCGGCGCGGCGTGCCGTGAGCCGGCCGGGCAATCACAATTTTCGAAGGCAAAAGTATCGCATATTAACCAAAAAGATTTTGTTTGGTCGTGTCCGCCTATTTTATGCACATGTTATGATCACGGGATGGAACAGGTTGATGACAGTGGCGTATTTTGTTAAAAATAGTAAATTTGATGACTGGTCATTGCTTTGATTGAGTTTTGAAGGCTGCTGAAAAGGTCACGTGTTTGAGAAGAAAAGGCACTCGAGTCCCCGTTGAAAACTACGTACCTCTGCTTGGAATGTATTGCAAATTCTCCACAATGGGCTCGAAGTACCTGGAGTTGTTACTGCCTATTCCAAGAAAAAATCCCAGTACGGCTAGACCGTCTTTGTGCTTGATGGCAGATGCAGTGTCAGCATACTTTGAGTTGACGTGAACCACGTGCATCTAGAAGCAACATATTAGACTGTCGTTATATTATTCGCAGTGAGACCCAATTTTCTAGCGTTACCTGTGGCGAGTCAAATTTTACATTGATGTTCCGACACGACAAGCGTGAATGCCGGCCAAAAATCAGTCGGATTCGCTTTGGGACAGTGAACGATCTCCAAAGTCGATAGTGTTGCAGTTAAACATTTATCAAGCTCTGATTGGGTAATATGACCATTACCCTTGTCGGACACCCTGTTTCAGTGTCGATTGCTTTGGTTTAATTTTGTGATTCGGCGTTGCACTGAAAATCTTGAAGTATGGAAGTTTTAAGTAAATGTTGGATTATTTCTTTTACGCGCTTCTACTGTGATCAGAGTGAAGTTCTTCAGTGCCCGGTTGTATGAAACAGTCCCATGTAGGGATTTAACTAGGTCCTCAAAATCTACTGCGTATTTGTGGGCTTTTGAAAACATTGATTGTCCTTTCTTATTCTCAGTCTCATTTCTTAATCAATTTTTTGGCTCTCATACTAATCGAAGGTGAATTCTACGTTGATTTTTTAATATTATTGAACATAAGCAGGGATTTTTGTCATGCGACGCCTCTGCTTAAGTCCCTAACTATTTTGTCTGAATTATGGACTCAGGTTTTAGTTACATTTATTAGAAAATATCATTCGTCAAAAAGCAGCTCCCACATCTAATAAAGATAAACTAAAAATAGCAAATTTAAATTTTTACGAAACCAATACGCAAACGTTTTTTGGGAACTCAGTCGAGTCCCTATTTGGGACTGTTTCATGCAACCGGGCACTGGTCCTGTTTTTGGTTCGATAAACCGTTTTTTGTTTTCTTATTTCATTTTACTTCGAAATCGGCCATTTTTGACCTGTCAATATAGCGCTCAACGTAACTTTAAATCGGTAAAGAAAAAGTGAATTTTGACGCAGGTCTGCACTTGAACGGGCTCTAGTGCCTCCTTTGGAGCCTCCTTGCATTTTTTGACAGCAAAAAAAAAAACACAAAACGAAGTCATTTAGGGGGACGTGGAACTTACATCAGCAGTTGCAAGAGGCTGCAAAACATGCATTAGTGCACGAACCCGTTTTACGCGTATAAAACTATCAGACGACTTGCAATCGATTTCCCTAGGACCAAATCAAATTGTGTGCCGTGTATCATTTATACTGTGTGCAATCAGCAATCCCTTGAGAAATAACCGCGAAATGCGAGTGATGTATGCTTTCTGTCTTCATTGAATCATATAAAAACTGGGTTTGCAACAAAGAGTTTTTTCAGCATGAATAGTCACTTGACAATTCTTTTGCTGGCAGATGCTAAAACATACCACCAGGNTTGATTGTCCTTTCTTATTCTCAGTCTCATTTCTTAATCAATTTTTTGGCTCTGATACTAATCGAAAGTGAATTCTACGTTGATTTTTTACTATTATTGAAAATAAGCAGGGATTTTTGTCATGCAAAGCCTCTGCTTTAAGTCCCTAACTATTTTGTCTGAATTATGGACTCAGGTTTTAGTTACATTATTAGAAAATGTCATTCGTCAAAAAGCACCTCATATATCTAATAACGATAAACTAAAAATAGCGAATTTAAATTTTACGAAACCAATACGCAAAAGTTTCAGGGAACTCAGTCGAGTCCCTATTTGGGACTGTTTCATGCAACCGGGCACTGGTTTTGTTTTTGGTTCGATAAACCGTTTTTTTTTTTTCGGCCATTTTTGACCAGTCGATACAGCGCTCAACGTAACTTTAAATCGGTAAAGAAAAAGTGAATTTTGACGCATGTCTGCACTTGAACGGGCTCTAGTGCCTCCTTTGGAGCCTCCTTGTATTTTTGGACAGCAAAATAACACAAAACGAAGTCATTTAAGGGGACTTGGAACTTACATCAGCAGTTGCAAGAGGCTGCAAAACATGCATTAGTGCACAAACCCGTTTTACGCGTATGAAACTATCAGACGACTTGCAATCGATTTCTCTAGGACCAAATCAAATTGTGGGCCGTGTATCATTTATACTGTGTGCAATCAGCAATCCCTTGAGAAATAACCGCGAAATGCGAGTGATGTATGCTTTCTGTCTTCATTGAATCATATAAAAAACTGGGTTTGAAACAAAGTGTTTTTTCAGCATGAATAGTCACTTGACAATTCTTTTGCTGGCAGATGCTAAAACATACCACCAGGCTTTTTCCTCTAAATATGCCCGTGCTTGCATCACTACGACAATATGCTTACACGCTTAAGACGTAGATAAGAACACGGCCGTTTACCTCACGCGAGAAGAGTCTACAGTTGCACCACCTGGTGTCGACATTGAAGTGAAGTATTATAGTAAAAGGAAACACCCTCTACCTTTTCGTGGATATTTAGGAACATCTCAAAATACGTTACAAGAGATATTTCATGAGATAACGAACTGGGCTGACAACTTAAAACTCTTCACAAGGATGGAGGGAAGGTGTCCTTCAATGGGAACCAGTCTCAGTCAATCTCTTTCACGGCACATTTTCTGTGGAAGAGTAGTTTGGCACTGTGCCAGGAGGATGTATTGCTGAAGCGCAGAATACCGTGTGTGAGCATCGGTTTGCATGCCCTCAGATTTAGACGTTTATCCAAAACATACAGGTCCCATGTCCAAATTGGATTTCGTACATGTACCAATAAAAATCGAATTAGGCCTTTATAAATCCTGTCTCGGTAATATTCCTTACCGTGAAAGGGTACCATTTCAGTTATTAACCAAAACGTAGAAATCACCAATGACTCAAAAAAGCTTCAAACTTTATTGGCTTTGGCCAAACCGTAAAATTGTGAATTGCAAAATGGCACATGTACATGTAATGCCTGTTACCAGGGTCGCTAATGGAAATGGAATCCTATCACGGTAGGAACATTATGAGTCCGACTTTATGAAACTACATGTATAAGGCCTATTTTGATTTTAGTTTTTGGGCCAGCTAAACAGGGTTAAAATTAGATTTAGGTCAGAAATTTTTACTTACATTCCCACTTTACAATTACGGAGTGAAGTTTTTGACACATAATGGTTAGACCATGACAGTTTAGGTATAACATATAAAAACTATTTAGGCGACTAACGATAAATTTTCAGAGAACTCGTACTTTGTTGAGGTGATATAAATTGCTTTTCAAAAATAGCTGTGTAGAGCGCAAGTAAGATGAAATTTATGACGTAGACTAAAGTCTTTTTTCATGAAACGGGCGGCGGGAATGATATATTATACTGTTTTAAGTTGATGGCTTCCAATTAATGGAAATGGCGAAATATTTAGCATTTCTTTCAAAAACAGAGAAGTCAGGCCGACCTCACCTCCATTGGGAAAGGCTTGCCGTCCACCGTGTGCTCGGAACCAACTTTGTTGTCGACGCCCCAATGGAAATGGAAAGAAACTGCACGAAATGTTTGCCCGTCGCTTGGCAATGTCAAGGTCATGCCACCGTTCAAAGAAATTGACACTGGAAAAAGAGATTGTATAATGACATGAATGACGAAGTTAAACCCGCGATACGTTTTCACGGAAAGAGCCGAAAGGTAACGACTACTGCAAGGCAGGAAACAGTCTTTTGGTTTCCATGGAAATCAAATCAGAGACTAGAGATTAGTTTTAACATTTTCTTTTCTACTTAAGAATGAGTTTAGACAAGAATTCCGCGGCACAGCAAAGGCTTGATGGCGCCGTTACGCATTGAAGTGAGCTAGTCGCTATTCATGTGCTTGCCCGAATGTGCGGTCGTAAACAACGTGCCTGTTTAGCGTGCTAATTTCTACGTCAAAGAAAAAATAAAATAAATAAAAAAATAAAACGAACAAGTAAGGCAAACGACCAGCATGACTGGTATTAAAATCGAAAAGTAATTATTAGCCGTCTTAGAATTTTTAAAACCGATAAGCGACTAGGACTTCTTTAGCAGCGCGGCTAAGCCACGCGCGTTAATTTGTGAATTGACTAGGGCGGGTTCGTTACCGTGTGGTTTAAAGTCACTTACGCGTTGAGGTACATGTATCAAAGCCCCCAGTGTTAACGTAAAAGTTGCCTCAAGCATGACGCATGTATAGCGACCTTTGTCGTTTTTTGAACATGCTCAAAACAAGCGCCATTACTCGGCGATCACCGGCCACGGCCGATAAAAGAAACCTCAAACCAAGGATTCAAGCACACCTAATAGTGACATTTCAGTGTTTCATTTTTTTGCATTTTTCGTAATTACATGTAGGCCTACCTGAGTGTCCGTTGTTCAACATGGTAACGTTGCCAACGGGTCGTTCATACCCCGCTAGTTTGGGCGTTTTCAAATCCGGGTCAAACTTTGTTACAGTTGTGTCCACGTTGATTGGTGATTGACCAGTCGATTTCGCGCACGTGCCGCCCCAGTTGGACGGCCCGTAACCCATGCCGTCTTTATAGCCCCAGTGAACTGAAATTAAATGACAACGTAGCATGTACGCAAAAATGGTGACAACAAAAATTACCTCCTCCTCCAGCCTCTGAATGTATAGGTCACGTTTATAAGTTATTGTTCTCTGGACCTTAGTTTTCACATCTTCTGTGTATGGTTTCAGGGGTGTCCAGTTAAATCGCCGTAGAATTGATCTGAACGTGTTCCTCTTTCAGATGCGAATTGAATTCTGGGTTTGCAATGAATTGAACGTTCAATCGTGATTGCTTGAGAACGTGCTCCGTACACAAAATGACACGTGACAAACCAGCGTGTAGGACCTGTGAGTGCTCTTGAAGCTGAAATCGACTCCAATTTGACTAATTAAAATTTGGGTCTAATTCCATAACGGTAATTGGTCTCAATAAAAATTTGCTTTTTGTGATGAAAGGCAGAGTTATAGCCGCATTAATGAGAATTCCTGTCTTTGCGTGACGTGTTTACAACGTAATGGTTTGCACATATACTGCTAGCTCTACGATTTAGCAATTCTTAAAACAAACGATCTGATCTGACTAGCAATTTGTGACGTTATACTCTATTGGACTGATTTTAGATTAGTATTTGGAATCAACTGTACGGATTATTGTTCTGAAGCTCATAAACATGTCAGCAACGTCCAGTAAGGGGTTTGAGAGGAAATGGAATTCAGTTTTTATTGTAATCATAGCATTTTTTGAAATATAGGTTATATAATTTCACCAGTTGGTTTACGTGTTGTTTCATTGTGTGGCACGATAACACATTTGACCGGGTACGCGTCAAGGTAAGCGGATATGAAAACATACATTTTCCGTGTATAGTTTATCATTGTCTTGCTTTTGTGGTCGGGTACTAATGTCCGGATAGTGCTCCATAATATTTTTTTCGCGAGGTTTTTGTAATCTCACTTCCAGGTGACGATTGTATCGTTTTGGGGGTTGTGTGTAATGGTTAGTTTAAACTGGAACCTATGACGCCAGATGGCGACGACCACCGACAGATATGGCGAGGAGGAATGTTGCGTACGTTTGGGGACATCTCCCTTGCAAACAAGTCAGCAACGTCCAATCATAGGTTTGGGAGAAAAAATACTTTCATTTTTATTGTAATCATAGTGTGTGTTTTTTGAAATATAGGTTATATAACGTCACTAATTGGTGTACGTGTTGTTTTATTGTGTTTCAGTCGAACGTATATGACCAGGTATGCGTCAAGGTACATGTAAGCTTGTATGAACATACAATGAATATGTTTTCCGGGTATGTTTTACCATTGTTTTGTTTTTACGGTTGTGGAATTGTGTCCGGCGGATAGCACTCCATAGTACTCTTTTAGCGGGTGTACTATAATCTCATTTCCAGATGATGAGTGTATCTTTTTGGAGTGTCTTTAATGGTTGGTTTTATCAGATATGGCTGGGAGGAATGTTGAGAAGCTCTGGAAGTTTTTCCTTTTCAAACATGCCAGAAAAGTCCAATCAGAAGTTGGTTCGCGATCCGGCTTCCGAGGAGAGCGTCTCCTGTCCTTGTGCAAGAGTTTAAGTTGAGCAAGTCCTGATTATTTGATTCACTTCTTTGGTAAGTACTTACTGTCATTTACATGTATGTCCAGAACAAATCCTAGATTTTCTACAGTATGAGACAAAGTTTGTAACCCGCGAAGCATCCAAGGCTAAAACTCTCTTTTCGTGAATCATAGCACTGAAGTTGGCAGGTCTAGAACAGCGCACTAAACCTGAGCCGACAGAGAACCCAACTCTTCAAATCGTTATCTGAAATAGGTTTATAATTCTCGGTAATCAAGATTCTAATGTGCTAAGTAAACGTGAATTTGTGTATGTTACATGTCAATGCAATGGTACGCAAGTGATCGATACGTTGGTCCCATTACATTGAACACGCAGATTACTATTCCCAGATTGAAAGTTATTCTCTTCTGAATTGCCGGTTTTAAATTACTTAACAACTTGTGTACGGCGCTAAATGCACCCGTTTTCTATCTATTCTCGCCAATTTCCCAAGAGAATCTGCATGCCTGCGCATGCGCTTTGTTACGTCCATTAACTTACTGTGGGTGTGGTTGCCATGAGTGCTGTGTCCGGAACTTCGTCTCACAATTTTCTGAAAAAGGTAAACTAATATTTAGTAATTATCTGGAAAAGGGAACATTATGCCCTGGAACGGACTGTCGACAATGCTGATGCGATAAAGAAAACAATGATAGAAATCTGAAGTTACTATAATATATATCCGATATTACACAACGCATCACTGTACATCATACGTGCATCAGCACGGTCACCGTTCGTTTCACCCAGATCCCTATTTGGAAACAAAACGAAAGCACGAGTTCACTAGCAGTAAGTCATTCAACTCGATATGGTCTCGCGAGACCATTGAACTCTAGCCTCTACGGCTAGATCTACGTATTAAAATGCACACGATGTACGTAATAAACTGCAGGCATCTGCTCGTTTAAGGTACAAGTGTTAGACTTGTACTGATACTAATTTATCGGGTTTTTTTCTTTTCCTGTGTTATTCCCGAGGTTTCCACAACCCATAGTGGAACATTTCACTGTCTCACTGGGCTATGACAATGCCACAAGCAATGAGATAGATTTAGCTCATTGGCCACAAGTAGGACTACATGTACAACATGAGTACACGGGAAAGCACATGCTCTATTGAAATTAAAGATTACAGACAACAGATTTGCAACTCAGACATTTTCTTGCGCAGTGTGCAGAGGAGGCGCCACTCTCTTAAATTAGCTGTTTCAGATTTTGGTGTGACGGGAAATTCTTGCATCTATTTTACTGTCCAGTACAATGAAGAATAATTCGGCATTGAAACGCTGTTCAAAGTCTTCCGATAGTAGAACTGTTGGTATCGTGAGTACTTTTAGCAATGCTACCACCCAACCACACAACAGCCGACCATGATTAGCAGGCGACGTACTTGACGGAAATTAAAGTTAACTTGATTATTTGGCCAGGTGTCGCCAGTGAATAATGACGTAACGGCTTCTGCGTAAGATTACAGAGTTCGTCCGCTGAAAATATACAGAGTGGCGGTCCATGTAATAGTCTTTGTTGAAACAAAAGAATGGAAAAGTCATTTTCATGGGCTGTATTAATAACCCACTCCTTTGACGAAAATGGGGCGTGACATTCTCCGAAACGTTTGAGACATTTTATTCTTCTTTCTCCTCACCCATTCACCGGTGACAAATTCTTGTGAACGCTATAATAACTATGAATGGAGCAGCTGTTAAAAAGAGTGCTACTCCAAGTGGTTGGTATAGTGGTGAAATAGAGAAAAGTAGGCACCCAATGCCCACTGTATCACCTTAAGCACTGAATTCTAAAAGTGCATTGAATTCGCAAAACCTGACTCACGAACATGTAGGTCTATTTTCGACTCACGAATGGGTATTTACTTCTAGTCTGCAGTGGCGAATCTAGGAATTCACAGAAAGGCACCCAACCAAACATATGTGAAGGCAAAGGTCTGCGTTCATTCCAAGCGGTTTTGAAGGGGGGCCAAACACAATTTTAAAGGAAAATAGGTGCGTAACGCCCAGAAACGATATGCTGTGCATAGCCACCCGTGGGGTGCGTACTCTTGGCCTTTTGGTCCCCCTTTATCCGCATATGGTGTGACACCATAATTGTTACTTTATCTTGAAATATTAATCTAAAATTTCTTTACTCGGCGAACATATGTTACTCCGTCTGCTTCAGCTACACAAACACGATTTTACACAAGCACCGATGTTTAAATGAGCTTCAAACACTATGTACCCGGTGTGATGTGCAGGGTTTTGTTACAAGTAGCTGTTCTTATTCTTCAATTAATTTAGGAGATATTAAAAAACCAGTTGCTTGAAGTGACCACTCCAAAGATAGAGTGCTTTATATTATAGCTACAGAAACCTCCACAAACTTTTTGGTGTCAGTCTTGTTCTTTTCTAAGTTACATGCATGGTTATCTGGACTGAGAACAATCAGCAGTTCCGTGTTGTCGAATCATCCACGTTGTGGCATAAGGTTGTGGTTGGAACATGGAAGGCGGGGGGAGGGGACCATTGACTTTGTCGAACACAGAGCTAGGGGTAGTTTCTAATAGCAAACAAGAGTGTTCGTCTTATACATGTGCTATCCGGTTCATTTCGCCGAATACTCGTTCACATATTCAGCTGTACTGCAAGAGGTCCTGTCGTCACAGAGCACTTGGTCGGTTGTCTTCTCCGATTTTAAGAACTCACGCATTCCTCTGGTAGCAAATAATCCCGACTTCGTGCTCGCCATGTTTTATCCCAGATCCCATCGGCTAGGTTTTGGGGCTAAGATGCCCAGAATAGAGCAAAATGACTGCTCGTCATTGTCAAGGCAACGCCTCTAGAAGCTCACTACAATCTTTTGGGTAAATTGTCCACGACGTATGGTCACGCGCGCCGGAATATTCTGCAACAATGCTGTCGTCAGTGTACCTGCGCATCAACACCGCAAGCTACTGTATCAAAGCTACTGTGAGTAGGCGCTACGTGAAGGCGTAAAAAATGGTTCGCTGCGCCTGCACCCACTATAACGCTGGCGCCACGTTTAAATGCCATAAGGTGGTTGACTGCGCCTACGCCCACTACAACACCGACTGTAATGTGGAGCGCTCATTGGTTTGATGCTAAAGTGACGGTGGAAAATTACTGGACGGGATGCTGAGGATCTCGAAGTCTTAGAAATCTTGTGTGATCCAAATTTCTCAAAAGGTTCTACAGAATGTCTTCGCATAGCCATCAATGTATTCACCCTCTTATGCTACATGTACTTTTGGGTCGAGGTAGGCGAAGTCAATCATGCCCAAGAGATTAGCAGTTTACAAAGTCGTAAAAGACCGAGTCGTTAAAATGTACTCCAACAGGAAAGTGACAATAGTGTTCAAAATTCCCGAGCAGTCACGCAAGTCTACGTGCATAGCATGGTGAAGAAGCACCTTTGGATGGAAATGAAAACGACAGGAGAGCAGTCATCAGACGCGGGTCTATCGTTGACGGACCAAAATAATCGGGTGAAGGTAGAATGCTTGGACAAATTTGCAAATTGCAAGCAATGCAACAAATCGACGATTTGTTTGAAACCATCCTAACCACTAGTTTGGTCAACTCCATCCAAGATTGTGTAAAAGCATATGACCATGAAGTTTGCTGGTTTCTATGACGAAATCTGCGCATCCGAACCGGCATTTAAAATACAGGGGTTGCAGAATGCAATTGTGCGCCGCTAGAATTCAAGAGGAACGTTTAAAAAATTAGACTTTGCTGGACGTAATGATTGGCCTTAAGTTATTACTGATAATCTCTGTAACTGTGGCCTCCTTTAAAAGACATTGTGCTAAGCTAAAGCTCATTGAAACGTAACTGAGCCCAAGCACGGTCATTAGATCTGGCAAAAGTTGAAGCGGGTTGGTCCGAGACTTAGATTTTAACGCTGCCATTCAATTTCGAGTTCGAGAAAGGCAAGAAATCGTCATTTGCAAGAACAGCATGTCTGACCTATTATCACGAACTCTGAGTGGCACGTGCAAATTGGATACCAGAGTTTTCTGTGTAAAGACCCATCTTTAGAGACACGCCATGTTGGAGTACGTAATGAAAATGTTCCGCTGATACGCCCAATGGCTTTACTTGGGAAAATTGCGTGGTTGGAAACTGAATCTTTCCCCAATTTCATATGAATTGGACATCAATATCGTCACTGAAGTAAATCTTTAGCAATAAACTCCAACCTGTGAGCAAAATTACGCGTCGACAGTATTGTGTATTCCCAGAAGCTTTTTTATGCACACCGTCTACATCGCTGATACAGCCGAGCTTTCATGTACATTTGTCACTTTCAAATATACACCCTGGACCTTTATGCAGAAAACTGTGATACAAAATTTTAGTGTTACTCGTTTTCACGAGAATGTTTGTACGTTCCTGATTGTCTCGCTGGTCCCCTGTTACAGTGCATTCAGAGAATTGTGTACATGCAGTATTTTTAGTCTAAACCACAATAAATACTACATCTTGTTTGACACCATATGACTTTCCAAATTCCTAAACCATGATGGGGCTGAGAGGGTGGGCGACTGGTTGGGTTGGTTTCATGAGGAGTGACTCCAAGAGTCCTCGCCTGAGTGTCACCCACGCGAGGTACACTGTACATGTACACCATTCAGTTATAACGTATGTACAACCGTACGCCTTGAGTATCACCCACGCGAGGTACACTGTACATGTACACCATTCAGTTATAACGTATGTACAACCGTACGCCTTGAGTATCACCCACACGAGGTACATATACACCATTCAGTTATAACGTATGTACAACCGTATGCTGTTTGCGTATGTGTCCATGAGTGTGTAATATCAAACATGAATTCTCCGCAGCTTCTTTGATGCAGTGTACAGTCAGAACTGCTTTTCTACGTACGAAAACAAACCAAAGCATCTCTGACGTCATCATCCAGCTAGCTGACTGTCTTTGACTAGCCTTGGTCTACAGCTGTCTGGCACTAAAGATCACACATCAACCTACTGTGTACACAAATGATCAAGTTGTATTTTGTGCTCGAATCTATTTCACGCAAATTTTCTAGCGTCCGCGAAATAATAAACCGGAGATTTCACGCAAATTTTCTAGCGTTCGAGAAATCATAAACCGGAGATTTTTAAAAGGGAAACGTTCTGTCACAAACTACAAATTAAAGAATGTACTCACTGTATCCGCTGTCTTCAAGAAAGCAAAGCAAAACACAAGGATAAAAAATCTATCCATGTCTCGTTTAAGCGTATTGATCGAGTAGCATTTGCTGGAAAACTAAATACCACATGCGTCTAAACTATCGCGTGGTGGCGTACACTCACATCATTGCCACTTGCATAAAAACTTCTTCATTTGATACAGTGGACTCGCCTAATTAAAGCATACATATACCAATCGCTGACTAATGTCATTTACTACGTAAGCCAACCCTGGTGTTCGTTTTGATTAGTCTCGTTCCCATATTTTATAAGCATTACTAATTTAGAGTCTGGGCAAGGTCTCTAATCTTTGTACTCGAAACGAGCTCGAAACTATTTTTGGCAATTTCTCTGCTCCTTTTGTGCGAACTTAAGATAATTGGTTATCAGACTGTGCTCGAATACATTATAGTTTATGCATAGGAGTTTCTAGTTCAAGTTTGCCCTTGAATACCCTTATATTCGTGCTACAAACTCTAGTAAAAACTCGAAATTTCGAGTTCAAACTCGAACTTATTGCTTTAATATTGGGTTTACAAACTGTGAACTAAAGGCAATAAATTATCTACGTAAGTTACTGTGTACTCGAACATAGAATAATAGACACTTATCTTGATTTCGCCCAAAAGTAGAGTAGAAAATGCCAAACCTAATTTCGAGTTCCATTTCGAGTAAAAAGATTGGAGACCGGGCCCTGGTGAAAGTATCTGACATCTGGATCTTGATTGGTCGATCAAAGGTGAGGACAGCCGAATGTATTCAGGTAACTTTCAGCAGGACATAATGTACACATGTCTGAGTATGCATTTAGCACAAAAAATACAAATCTGTAAACTGCAACTAAGTAAATTACATACTCTCTGAAACTAAAAAGCCTGTAGACTGATTTTTCAAATTGTTGCTAATCTGTCATTGACTGGGTAACGTGATCACGTCTTTTTACTAAAATTTAACAAAAAATAAGAAAACAAAGGTTGCAATAACATGACACTTCATTTGATGCAAATGTCTAAGAATAAGTTTCAAAAACGCTGCTGTAGTTTTTCAAAATTTGTTTTTGTTCGGTGTTTGTTAGCTTTTCCATAAGAATTATGAAAGTCCTGGTTTTGATAGCCCCTGGAGTAAACCTAAAAAGTTGTAAACCGACCCCTAAGAGCGCTTGGGAGAAATGTGCACGAAGCCCAGAATGGGAAGGTTCCATATAAATCCAACAAGTCGACCATTTTTGAGATATGACATTCCTCATGCGCGCACCCAGCCTAAAATATAGGCCCGGGAGGGGGCTCGAATTTTTGACAATGTGGACCTTTTGCTATAAAAATAAAACAGCGGGGTACATTCAGAGCTATGAATTGTGCAGTCGCCGAATTCCTGCAGTGCCTGGACTATTGTCTCGTTTTCTCGGACTTTTTGTTCCTGAGGTGGACCAGTTTGACCATTTCGCCAAATGAGGGAAACTCCTTCGAGCCCCACTCAAGCTCCCCCCCTTGGGAGCGCCCATGTTCCTGACGTTAATAAAATTGGGTCATTTTTATAGTTTAACATAACTTTAAAACAGTTGAGCATAAAAACTCACTTTTACAACATTATCAAATAATTAATCACTAAAGAAAGGTGATTAGCGCAGGATGACCACCATACACTTGAGCAGAACACGTTTTGGGTTCACATCACAACTGTCTTTCGTTTCTCATCAAGGTTATTCAAAAAGGAACTGCAGCAATTTTGTAAATGTCAAACTACAAGTGTTTTTACTGGTTCAGTGCTGTGTCGAGTAGGCCTAAATATTTTCACGAAACCGAAGGCCGAGTGAAAATACTACACACAGCAACGGAGGCTTGATAACGTTCACCAATTTGAAAACGAGTGTAGCTTGAAAATTTTTTGCAACACGTTAAAGTTTTAATCCACATTTTCTTTGACAACTCCTGTGCAATTACACTAACCGTACAAATAACCTTGTAGTTTCCCTCAAGAACACATGGCACGGTTATTACACGGACGTATCAAGACGTATGATAAATAGGTTATCCCACATACACAGGAATACTACTGCCATATCCTATGGAGAGTTCATTTCACCTGGGGATGTCAGAACGAGACCGAACGTCGAGTTGGGACATTCCCAGATGAAATGGCTTCGAGATAGGATATCGCAGTAGTATTCCGATGTATTTGATATAACCTATTTATCCCATATATATGGACTTATTTGCGTCATCGCCATAAAACCTTGTTGCCGTACTGCTGTGCTCCGGCTTGTTGTTTTATGACGTCATACATGTATGTACATGTATGCATAGTATGGTACCTAAGACTATCTGTGAAAGTGTTGAATAACCAGTAAAGATTTATTTACTAATAAATTGATTAGATTTTTCAGTTTGTGAATTATGCAAGTTAAAGCACTGAACCATTAAAAATATTAACAGTTTGTGTGAACCTTAGAAACAATCCATCCCGGATTATAAAAGTTGAAACATTCCCTAAACACTTGTGCAGCAGTTTGTCGTTTTAGCTTTGATGAATTTCTTAGTTTTCTTCGTCTACATGTATTTTCGTGTCTTAGCTTTGGACTGTAAATAGTTGTAGAAACATTTCCCCGAGTTGATTGTAGCATTGGAAAATAGCGGTGGAAACTGTGCTGGTTTGCTAAACTTGAGGTAAGGACTGTATCGCAAAAACAGATTTTACGCTACGACCGGCAATGACCATAGACCATATAGATTCGCAACTCTGACATTTTCTTGCGAAAAACCATAGAGGAAGCGCCACCCTCTAAAAATAGCAAGCTCAGTTTCCGGTTAGTGTATTGTGATGGGAAATTCTTTCAACTATTTTAGTGTCTAGTAAAACGAATAAAAATAATTTTGGCATTGAAGGTTGGTTCAATGAATTCGAATGAGATTCCAGAAATTCTGAGCGGCACCGGCGTGCATTTGAGCTTAAAATAAAACGTCAAGTAAACAGCTTTTGAAGTGATGCACGTTCAGACGCTTCTTAAAAATGCTCCTGGAGCGCGGTTCTTATCATTTTTAGGTAGAAAGTAATCCGAAATTTATCATAAAATTGACAAAAATACAGTGTTTACAGAAGTTGCAGTTTTGCTTTTGGGCCAGACGTATTTTGATTGTTTTGAGAACGAATTTAAAAATTGACTCATATTTGACCGTAAAGAACCTCAACTAGTGTAGAGTAATACACTGTAGGTGACATAAAGGAGGCATGTATTTGTAATGTATATTGCTTTCCTAATCCCAAATATTATGTGGCAAGTTCGAGACTTTGTGATTTAAGTGTTCTACTCAGGTGCAAAATTTAACGGGATATTAAGAAGCATTGTCAACGATAATTTTATATCACGTTTTTGTTTAGTTTTCAGAACTCATATCATAATATTGACATGTAAAAATATTGCGCACGGAGCTGAACCCAAACTGATGCTATACATGTATAATCATGTTTCTACCAACGCGCGTTGAATACGGAAATTAAGTAATTCTTCCATATCAAACCTCACAATACGACCCGTATTTCAGGGCCATGCTGTAGGATAAAACACCCAATGCTTGCACATATATGGGATAAATATTTGTTATATAAGGTACGCGACGAGACTTGTGGGTTATTATATCAAGAAAATCATAATTTTATCCCCCATGTGTGAATACGGCCACGGAATACTAGGCCATGGAATACGGGAAAGTAGAGCCCTGACGCATCATGGTTCATTGTGTACACGTACAGTCTGCTGGTGGAGCAAATTCGCGTGTACGACGGCTGATTTGATTGGCCTTGTTCATTCGAGCTACCTAAAACACATTCAAGACGTTGTTCAGGAAACAGCTGTTTCATTGCTCTAAAAACTGTAAACTCTCATCAAAGATTGACCGATGAAAATTCCAATGCACGGCGATCTGGGCCCGGTCTTTATTTTTTACTCGAAATGGAACTCGCAATTATATTTGGCATTTTCTACTCTATTTTTGTGCGAACTCCAGACAAGTGCTGTGCTCGAGTGCATAATAACTTATGTGGATAGTCATAGTTTGCAATTGATAAACCCAACAAATGTTCAAGTTTGAACTCGAAATTTCGAGTTTTTAGTCTAGTTTGTAACACAATATCAGGGTCTTCAAGTACAAATTTTGGCTAGAAATTCATATGCAAAACTACATATATAATGTATTCGAGCACAGTCTGATAACCACTTATCTAGAGTTCGCAAAAAAGGAGCAGAGAAATTGCCAAAAATAACTTCGAGTTTGTTTAACCTGGATCATCAAAAATAAGTTAATTGCCTACATAACGTTCCCCCACAATATTGGGCACAAATCTAATCCAAATCAAACGAAAACGTTCTGTAATGAATGGATACAGTATATTTACACCGGGAACCTGCGACACCATATCGAGCAAAATATAACAATTAACTAAGCGAGGTTTGGAAACCACAATAAGCAAAATGGATACTTTGGGAACGATCGAAAAAGCTTTCATCTGTCAATTATTCGATACCTTTCTGTAATTAGTCATTTCTACATATTCTAAAAGAAACGTGGAAATTGATGGATAGAGCATGTAGATAAACTGCACGTGCAATAAAACAAAAGAAGGGATATACCACCGAGATAAGGCGAAATGCAGGTTTAATCTTTCGAAAAAAAGGGATTTTGCGGAACAAAATCATGCCCTTTTCATGGAAGCTTCCTGCATATGGTTCCCTTTGAACACAGTATTCTAAAAGGGGGATTAGACTACCAAGCTGACCGGGACCGAGGGCTAAATTCGTCTATCTTCTGATTCACTAGCCGGTTTGGATCCGCGGATTGCTGCCTATAGGAGCGGATATAGCTGTCAATCAGTTTTACTACGTATGGTTGAAGATTGGATGTTGGCTGCTGAACAAAATCAATGTGCTGGAGCAGTGCTCATGGATCTGAGCAAAGCGTTCGACTGCCTCCCGCACCCGCCAACTCATGATCGCAAAATTAAGAGCGTATGGTGTGCGTGAAAAGGCATGGGCCTTTTCATGGTCCTATCTGTCAAGAAGGAAACAGTGTGTTAGGATCGGTGGAATGTCTAGTGATTGGCAAGATATAGTCAAGGGAGTGCCACAGGGGTCCATCATGGGTCCAGTTCTGTTCAATATTTTTGTGAACGATATCAGCGTGTTATTTATCGAGGCACAGTGGTATTATGCTGATGATAACACTCTCTCAGCAAGTGCTGGTACAAGGGATGACGTCATTGCCATACTGACATCTGAGTCTTCAAAAGCAATTGCCTGGTTGAAGCAACATATGACTCATCGTATTGGGCTGATACGTGTCAATTTACGGGCTCCGGGAGGTTGTTGAACATTGTCCTGTATTTTGAGACGGATTGCGAAATACACCGTCAGTGCCCTTGACCGTACGCACACGTGATCAGTAGGAATGTCAAGAGTTCAAACTGAGTTCCAGAGGATCAGACTCCGAGCCCATGCCTACCAAATCGCTACAGCAGCCAATAGGTCGGCGGCTATATGCCGTAATGTAAAATTAGGCGTGTGGGCTGTCGCGTGCTTTGTATGCACGGAAATGGGAATCAAAGGACTCGGTTTCGCAGAACGAATCCCACTGCTGTACTGAAGACTCAAACACTTCAATTAATAAAAGAATTCATTTATTTTGGTTCCAAAAATATTTTTCTTTCGATTGCCTATTTAAGCCTGTAATCCTCTTCCTCTGAATTCAATAGCAAATGCAGTTATTGTCATTTAAAGAGTGGATACATTTTGGGACACCTTGTGCATAATTTTTCACTGCTATGAGTAATGTGCCTCAGCAAAGTAATCGCATTAAAAGTCCAACACAATAGCATGTATAGGCATTTTTTGCTGTTCAAGTTAGTGTTAAGCTCTACGATTCACTAAATTTGCAAAGGCGGAATGCAGTGGAAAATGGATCGGGCTAATTCTGAGGTACGTGGAGATGTCGATTAGTCATGTAGATGCTTTTAATATGTATATCAGACCTCTGGCTTTGAGAGAGACATCATTCTCTCAGCCTTTCTAGCCCAACTAAACATAAGCATTTCTGGCAAAAGGGATTGCGCAACATGGCTTCAACTTCAGAATTTTCCCGACGTGCCCGGATGCTGATCGCCCATAGAAATTGCTGTTGTCGGATGACATCCTCACCTTCGAAATTTGTTGGGCAATCAGCAATCACTGATTTCACTGATTTTTGACATTCGTTTTGACATCCGCTCCGTATTGGCCGCGTACACAATATTCTCCTCACTTTCCTGGTGGGACGCCACCGATGAAGGCAACGAAAGAACCGTGATTGGAGACTTTTGATCGTCATTCATACCTTCAGTTATCGTCTCAGGTGCCACCTGAAAAATAACCTAGGTATCTAACTTCGACTTGTACGTCTCCGTCGACTTTAACGTTGTAATGCCCTAGACGGCGTTAGTGACATATCGATTCTTTGTGCACACTCACGCCAAAAATATTCGGAATTTTCCCGTCATTCACGTTACGTCAGCTTAGCCCGTAGATGCCATTGCGAATATCAGTAACGACTCCCCCATTGGCAAGACAAACCATACTACGTTATATTTACAATAACAGCTGTACGAATAATTATTATACTAGCGACCTCACAGACAATGTCCACCATGGAGGTAGTTGAGATTATTCAAACGGAACACTAAACAGACAAAAACGCGCGAACATTTCAAGCACAGGTAATCATTGGAAAGTTCAAAAATAGAAACTGCCATCAAATAACACTACATCCCGAGAATGAATTCAGTCTGTACTCAAAATTCCATTCGAAAACTGACCTACTACATGTATGGTATGATCTCAGTATCCTTACGTTGCAATCCAATCATGCTTCGTGAATGGCTAAGTTTAGAGTCTGGGTAGAGTCTGAATCCGGAGATAAGTTGCTGGGCCCAGTTCATCATCAGTACTAAGGCCAAAAAAAATAATCGTCCTCGGAAATTATAATACATGTCAGGTTTAAGCTTCTTTCAGTTAAACTTCATGAAAACTTAATGACAACTCGCCCTTGACTCAGGCTGACTGTGACTGCATGTTTGTTGAAGTATGAATCTTTACATTCAAATTACGAATACTTGGGTTTTTTATAAATGTACATGTACGTGTACAACTACGTGCTCGCACTTCTACCGTGAGGGATGCGAGACACGACTCGGCGGGGAGATCTATCGTGGAGTCAGGCAGGCGTTACACATATTTCTCGGGAGGTATAGTTAAGTTACTCTAATCATATTATAAAATCATCTTTAGCGGTGAAGTAGTTGGCACTAAAAACGGAAATTCTTGTCCTCGCGTACAGACTTAACTAACTTTGCTTAAACCCTCTACAATTGGCATTGCTCTATTCTTACGCATGCTTTGAATGACAAGTGAGAATTTCACCTATCTGCCTGCTGGAGTGCTTTCCGTAAACCAAGTTTATAGTCTTGTTCGAAAACTGAGACCACGCAAGACCACACAAAATCACGGGAGTAAAAGGTATCTATTTCGTGGGAATGTGCGACATCTTATTACGTAACAACGTAACCTATTTCAAAATGGCGGCCACTGAAGTGCTTGGTCGGTGAGGTTTGAACGCTACGGGATGGAATTCCTGAATTCTTGAATAAAATTCATCATGTCCGCGCTCTAAAAGAAGACGTGATCTTGTCGCATTTGCAAAGCTAAAGTCGTGGTTTTACGGAACGCAACAGATGGTGACTGGAAAATTCGTGTTTTGAAGAAAGCGCGATTTCCCACAATCTTTCTGTTTCCTTCCATCCAAAAAGGTAAACAGGAAATTTCGCTATAGTCACCTTCTTTCTGTTGGCGATGGCACTTCCGATCAATGTGCACAGCATCTCTACAACAGATCCACTCAACATGGCGCATACGCCTATGGACGCGCCGGTTACGCTGTAATTAAAGGGGAAATAATCCAGGAATCAGTAAAAAACTAGATATGGGTCAGTTGAGGAGGTGAGCTAGAATGCAAAGAGTAATACCGTTACCACACGAAAAACGAACGTCGAAAACAGTTATACGAGTCAATTGGTCTGAGGTCAGTGCGCCATGCGACACCTCAGTCGAGCTTCAGACTGAATCTTGGTAGTAAGATGGTGAATGCATAACCTTTTGAAATATTAATTGTAATTTCTGGTCATGAATTGTGATCCCATGGATCATTTTGAGGTCTTGTTCCACAATCTTGCTGCTCAGTCAGAGCGGTATATCTGTTCAGCTTTCCGTGACTCGCCGTGTGTTCTTCAACATGTGTGCGAGATGATCCCCAGACTGCAACCAGCTGTTCCCTTATGTGCTGGCTTTGCTTAGCAATTTTTGCCACGCAAAGATTTTCAAAGAAATTCGGATTCTTCTCCCGCCATAGCTGTTGTGGAACATACCAGAATTATAAAACAATCACTTTAATTTCTGTTTGTGCTACCTTCCCAAATTATAGACACGTGTCGTTAAAAGGATAAAAAATCTTGTTTTGATGATTTCAACCAATTCTCGTTCTGTCGCCTACTAATGTACCATTGGCGTCAATCTTGCAAGTTAAAGACAAGAATACACAATTTTTTTAACTTATACTTCCTATCTCACAAGTTGGCATGTAGGTTTCGTAAAAGAAGATCTTGTAACATTGACTGAGCTGAGCATTCGATACTTACCCCACCTGTGGCCAAATGAATAAAGCCCCGAAGACCACTAAAGACCGCACGAAGCTCCCAGGGGCCAAATAACCCGTCAGTTTCTTGGATATTAACCAACTTGAGAAGAAGGCCTGAACGCACACTAAAATGAAGTAAAGTAAAGCTTTAAAGGCATGGATCCACACTTTTCCGTGGTTTATAATTGTGTGACTTCATGTAATACATCAGCCAATCAAATTGTCTGTTCGTGTTGACATTTGGCGCGAATCTGCGACATGTAGATTGAAAAGCTAAAAGCAAACATGGCAAGAGGCGAGTTCTTCCCGAGGTGAACTTCTTTCATCCATTGAGCACGGGCTCGCCCAAGTGGCACTTAAACGTGACTGTATCGTGAGCAATTGATGAAAGCAAATGGACGTTGAAACACAACTCCTTTATCACACGTTTATGACGCGATTTGGACCCACAAATATTAATAGAAAAGCAGTCCCATTACATTCACCAAAATTTTGCTGGTCTTGGATTTTTTCCGATTCAGGTAACCATGGAGACAATTTAGCACTTGAAAAGTTTGCAAAATTATGTGTTTGGATTGACCGGTGTGGTCCGACAATGGTTGCTCCCACTGCATGCTCCCGAGGAGTTCAGAAGAATTGGAATTGACCAGGGCCCGGTCTCCAATCTTTTTAATCGAAATGGAACTCGAAATTAGGTTTGGCATTTTCTGCTCTACTTTTGGGCGAACTCAAGATAAGTGTCTATTATTCTATGCTCGAGTACACAATAACTTACGTAGATAATTTATTGCCCTTAGTTCACAGTTTGTAAACCCAATATTAAAGCAATAAGTTCGAGTTTGAACTCGAAATTTCGAGTTTTTACTCGAGTTTGTAGCACGAATATAAGGGTCTTCAAGGGCAAACTTAAACTAGAAACTCCTGTGCATAAACTATAATGTATTCGAGCACAGTCTGATAACCAATTGTCTTAAGTTCGCACAAAAGGGGCAGAGAAATTGCCAAAAATAGTTTCGAGTTCGTTTCGAGTACAAAGATTAGAGACCGGGCCCAGGTCCCTAGTCCGGTAAAAATTTAGAAGTGTTTAGTAAGTTACTGAGATATGTAAATCTGGTCTAATTATTGTATTTGTTTTTACTTTTGACATTTCAGTTTTATTGACTAGCTCAACAGCGTCAAAATGACATAACACCAAACAAGCGAATAATTAGTCTCTTGTTTGCTTGATTGGTATGATGTCATTTTGTTCCTCTTTTTTGATTTTAGTATGCTGTACGCACGCACCCGGGGGGACTCAAGTATGCACCCACCAGGGGAAAGGGCTCAGGGGGCTCAAATGAGGCTCCCCACATTTGACGAAGATGGGCGGAAAGGTCCGCCTCTGAGAAACAAAAACTCCAAAAAAGAAGAAAACCAGATAGAAGTCTACTAAAAAGGCAGAAACTAACAAAATTCGGCGAATGCACAATTCATATCTCTGGTTGTACCCCTTGAATCTTAGGAAAAGTCCACATTCTCAAAAATTCAAGCCCCTCGCTTTTTAGGCTGGTTATCTATATCATTCGACAAGATTATTCAGGAGAATGTGTGGGCTTGCTTAAAATTCGAGGAATGGAGCGGGAGTGGTTAAACTCACTCCGAGGAACTCGCCCCGGTCTTCCCACTATGAAATAAAAAATTCGTGATCTCTCTCGCTGTCATTTGCGAGCGACCGTTATCATGAATACATGTACATGTATTTCGTAGCGTCGGGAAATGTTCAGTTCAGCGTACAAGTGCAGTCTCAGCGGTAACAAAGAAAAAAGGAACGCTTTCAAATAGAAAAGCCATATTTTAATTCAAAATAAAACCTACCTTAATTAATTGGACACAATTGTATAGGTTTGATCATTCGGGGAGCCAAAGCGCGCAGTAGCCATGGCAACGACCGGTCCAAAATGGGGAGGTTGGAGCAGAAATTGAAGAAAGGACCTTCAGATGGGAAGGTTTTACTTAAAATCATGATAAACAGACGAGAAATAGGAAGGCCAATATTGCGATAGGAATGACGGACGATTTTTCAATTTCCCTTCTCAGGTCACTTGTCGTGTCGCATGGCAAGCAGTAAAATTTTATTTACTTTGACATTACAGAGCTAAAGTCGGACGAAAAAATACATAACCGAATTCAGTTGCCAAAAATGTATAATTCGACCAGGATTCGACGCACAGTTGCTCTGGTGTGGCTAACTACGTCCACTTCAAGAGTTGTTATTTAGTGAAAGCTTTATTGGCGTACTAAAAAAACAAAACAAGGAACTACTTTTACACCCCGCTTCTCCCATTTCCCATTCGCCCTTTGAGCCTGTCCTTCCCGTCGAAAAGTCGGTTCTTTTCATCGGCAATCTAAACGTTACATTGGATAATCAAGCCTTCCCATCTATAACGTACGTCGCGGCACGATATAACAACCATTGGTAGTGCGATTTGCCTTAGATGTGATCGTACGACGTTGACCTTCGCACAAAAATATCCATTTATCTTAAAAACTTGATTGCAAGAGTCCATTGGATAAAAATGCAGACTACTGTTTTATGGCAAACCTGACAACAGTTGCACAGTTACCTGTAAACGGAAAAAAAGTAAAAATTCGCAGTGGCAAGACACAGAGCGCTGCCATCTTGTCTGAAGTCGACATCAGCTCAGTCATTATACCCTCGGTGCCACCAGGAATGTAGAAGACCAGTAACATCACCTGTAGGGAATACAAAAGTACGGGAAGATGTTTGCCATCAACTGTAGGCTAATGAAGAAAGCGAAGCTTTAAACGACAAAATTGTTCTAAGAAAACTGGATGACGAAAAAAGGGTCGCTTTAAGCGACTAAATTGATCCAATGAAAGCTGGATCGCTATGGGTGTGATGCAAACACAATGCAGACTGGTTGGACATGACCGGCCTTGCATAGACCTGATAAGAAAATTATATTTCGATTTCCAGAATCTTTAAACTAGACAGCTTTACAAGCAATATCATGCTCAGAAATTGCTACATAAACAATAGTTATTGTGAAGAAAATAGAACTGTTATTTCAAAATCGTACGGCAGATAGATTCCAGATACCGATTGCTGATTTCTTACCGAAAAACTGCAGCAACACATAGCTGCAGAAAACATCCCGAGTTCTCGTAACCTGTAAGCGTGACCTTTCGAGTTTTTACCCTGGGAATACGACAGAAAGCAAACAACTTAACAACAAGTTTCAAATCTAACCTTTCCTCACACCAACCAGACACGTCACTATGTTTGTATATAATAATGAACATGAGGCATGGTAAGATTCGAGCGCCTGTGAACTGAATGAGCATTTTTGCACATTAAGACTAGCTTAATTTATAAAATTATTGAAGAATGTCTCGAGTCCGACAGCGGGGCGCGGTTGTACAACAGTGTCGCATTATCGCGAGCTGACGTCATGCGTCGTGCAAAACTTTCTAGTTGCACAGGCGTATTTAGGCCCTATATTAGTACCTATATTGCACACATAACCGAGAGTTTAAACGCGCATTTGCCAAAGTCTCACCCTCAAATGTTTGCACTTAGCCACATATAACCAACTTGCCTTGACACAAGCCGCAAGCCGAGTATTTCTTTTAAATGCACATTTCTTAAATCCGATGTTTTAGGAATCTCTTCATTTCTTTGTAATGAAGTAGTTGAAGTGAAGCACCTCATTATTACCGCGTCAACCTCCTCTCACATACGCTTTGGTTTTAAAGCTTTCCTTTGCTTTACTCTTGCTATGTGGTATGCACTTGGATACCCAGCTAGTTCCAGCTATACTTTAGCAATATACAAAAAACACAATATAATCTCTCAAACGCAGCCTCGTCAAGTGATCAATGAAGTAGCTTTTTCGTGCCATATTGCGTTACACAGAACAGCGAAAGAAAGACTCAAGTCGCTGTTTATGAAACAGCCACATGGCGGAAGTAAGTATAGATGGATTTTCATGTATATTTCATCATCTTTACGAATGCTGTAAATCGTTGTATGATGGACCTGTGAAGCTAGATACTTGTGCTTAATTTCTTCGTTAATTAACACTGAATTAAAAATTGTTGAACCTTCATAAACGGCTGTACGACGACTTTCAATCCTGTGAGACCAGCGTAGAAAAAATGTGCTGTTGGAAGTACCAATGAAAATACCGCTACAGCCTGAAATGAAGAGTCGAACTCTGGGTAAGAATCGCAACCCTCTCCCTCTCTGACTGGAATCTATGAAATGAGACAACTTTTAGTATTTAAAAGCACTAGGCTGCACAATATGTAGCCTACATTTAGTTGGGTTTGAACCGACACTTCGTTATTCTTTGACATTTGGCTGTTGGTAGTACCATAATTCTATGCAAAAATGAAAATGTGCACTAGTGCTTCGCTTGAGATATATGACCACATTTCGGCAAAGATTAGCAAGATCTTGAGGGTTCTCGCACAACACACGTCTTGTTAAAAATGTTACTCCACCTGTGGCCGGTTGCATGAAACAGTCCCAAATAGGGACTCAACTAATGTCCCTGAGCCTTTTCAATATTTTGTGTCTTTACGGACTAACTGGTGTAATTTTTCTATCATTTCATCTTTATTATAAGCTCCTCTTTGATTAATGAAAATTTCTAATAATATACTGAGCCCAGAATTCGTTGAAAATATATAGGGACTCAGTCCTTAAATTGGGGGTGTTGCATGAAAAGATCCCTAACCACTTCCGAAAATATTGACAATTCACTCTCGCTTTGCATAAAAATCAAAAGTTGACTTATTAATGAAACTAAAACAATACAAGAAAGGGCAATCGGTGTTTTCACAGGTCCAAAAATACGCAGTAGACTTACAGATCTTAGTTGAGTCCCTATTTGGGACTGTTTCATGCAACCGGCTACAGGGGTCTCCACTTTAAACTGGAAATCGAACTCGACATCATCCTTGACATTTCCGTTCTACTCTAACGTGAACTCAAGATCAGTCTGTCTATTAATCTGCGCTGGACTTCAACATGGATTAAGTATATGAATTTTTAGTCCAGGTTCCTCATTGGTAAACAGAACCTTACGTGTACAAGGAAGATCTGTAGTCTGATTTGGGAACAGACAATATAAGACAGGTCAGACGAACGTTCACATGCGATTTTTTCAGACGGCGCATCAGACGTCCGAAATCTCTTCTGATTTGACGGCATGTGAACGCTGTGAGACGCTCCTGGCTTACCGTAGAAGCACTGTCTGGGTTAGGTTCATTTCTTGCAACCAAAATGTTGATGAGTGGTCGATTAATTTTGTGAAACGCCGCCACCAAAGCAAGAGGCCCCCAGAACCGAAGTATTTCGAGTAAAGTTAGTTTATCCTGCAAACAAAAAGAATAACCGTGGCATGCGAAATTGTTGCATTTCAACGTTTTTGATCAACGTGGCACGAAAAATGTTTAAGGTACCCAACTTTCCGTCCGTCTGTTCGACCTTCCCTCGGTCCGTCAGTCCGTCCCTCCCCTCACCCCCTCCCTCTCTTCTTTCCTTCATAAAGGCATGCTGACAGCCTTATTAGCCGTGTCCATAGAGGTGAAGGGGTGCATTTCACGTGCACGACAATTAAGAGTTCCTTCATATTACATGTACATGTAAATATACATGTACATAAAGATCTCCGTTAGCCATACATGTAACCAGTAAAGATTGAATGACGTTAAAAATGTTTACAGCGTTTACATTTTTGTAATATTTAAAGTGAGGGTGACACTCCAGTAACAGCACTGCTTTCCAAGAGGGCGCTCAACAACAATATATCAAACAGTAAATTAAATGTAATACAATAAAATAGTAAAACAATTGTTGCAAAGAGACAATTCAAATAATAAATAAATGACAAAGGATGATGAAAATTTGACTAAGATAGAGGAAATAAACAAAGTGATGGTGCTAAGTAGTGAGAGTTCTTACATCAATGTAAAATGACTTAACTGTGAAAGGATGGGCAAGTTAATTACAGTCACGTTTTAATATTAAGTTTAATTTCTGGGCTAAGAGAGTTCTAGTTCCGTATTGCTGGAGCAGCATAAATAAAAGGTCTCTTGCCGGTCTCGGTTCTAATTAAAAAAAAACATTACCAGCAACGGAAGAACGTGTAGAGTATAACTGTATAATAATTTTCCTATAAATAAAATATCTTCACCTCATTCGTTGGTTTCAAACCTCCATGAGCCTTGATAAAGAACGCAACGAGGCAGATAGCAAGTCGGGTGAAAGTTCCCAAGTAGAGCGATATCACTGGAATGAGTATGGGCGACGTTTGAGGGAGCTTAGTCAGCAACAGTAGTATTATAGTTCCGGTCTACAATGGAGGCAGAATGGAGGACATTACAAGCAACGGTTAGCAAAACGCAGATAAATGTTCGGTATTAACGGTTGAAGACCAATCCCAGCCGATGCGAGTGAACATGTATAGTATTCATAGATGTTGAATGGGGCAAGATCACGCTCGCTTTTGAAACAAGATAATGCTCTGTTATTTGAAAGTCGGAGCACGCTTGAAAATTGTTAAAAAAGTCTGCTACATGTAAATCAGAAAGCGTTCCTATCGCTCTTGGCCGGGTGTCGCGGTGGCACATCTTTTCCATCTCGAACCACAACTTTCTTTTAGAAGTACAGCGAATGCGTTTTAACGAGATGTGGTTATCCTGGACGGCGTAGCTGTTGTTAATATCCCAGAATCGGATTTAGTATACTTCCCCGTTGAACTCTCATGTTGACACCATACTTGCGAAAAGTTAATGAACGCTTGAGTTTCCTTAGGCGATACCTTGACATTAATAATGCAAGTAACAAGGACCAGCGCAGGGCTAAGAGACCAAGCGCCAGTTGGAGAAAAAAAAATCTAATCGAGCAATAAAAGTGGCCTTGAGGACGAAAGAGGAAGCGACCAATATAAGAGAGCTATCTGGGGGACTGGTGCAGAGAGAGTTCTGGATTTTAAACAAAACTCTCGTGATGATAAACACTCATGCTGCAAACGGTCGTCATATAGTGCTAGTGTTTAATTAAAATAGATTGAGAACATGAAATGTTCATCAGAATAGAAGTCTTCGTGAGACAAGGGTCGTATGTAATTAAGTAAAGTTCACATTTTGTAACTGTCGGGTGTGAGTGCCTCATAGAGTCAGGGCAGACGGGGAGATATAGGCTGAGCTGGCTGCCTCAAGTGGATGTTCACTGAGCTGACAGCTAGCGTCAAAGCGCGAACAACTGAATGAATTAGCAGCAAGTCTACTCAGTTGCTGTCATCTGAGTTTCATAACTTGATACACTGCATAAGCTGTCAGCTCAGCTGTCGTTCAACTGATGCAGCCAGCTCAGCTCGTACCTCTCCGTCTGTGTTAGCTCTGAAAAGCACTCCGTGCAGGTCTCACCTGTAGTGCTAAGTCCACCAACGTAGCGGTTGCAACAATAAACGAATGTTTATCTGCAAGGAGAATCCCTTCAAATAGTTTGGCCTGTTTGGAAGAAATGTAAGAGATGAATGGCAACATGTTCTCTTTGAGTTGGCCTTTAACTTATAGAACAAAATCTCGTTTGCACGATGCATCGTTCGAGTTTTAACGAGAGGTGTAGACAAAACGTAATTATGACGAATTGCCGTGAGCCCCAACACATTCTGCCTTGGGTTTATATTAGAAAAAGATCGTACTGTCTTTGGAGTATAGTCGAATACACTCATAACCTCGAAGTTTGGAAAATAACATGTTTGGTTGACATTTTCCGCAAAATCGTCACACAGCAGATATTCTTTCAATTGTATTTATTTATAACATTTGCAGCTAAATACTCCAACATCACATGTACAGTAGTGGAAACTTCAAATGTAGCATTTATTTGAGAAAAACTTAGCGAGACTTCTGGTTAATTAAGCGTGACCTCCCCAAAGACGCAAGAAACCTGCCTTGCTGCATGCAATTCTGAGATCTATAAAGTGCTGCGGGTTTTTCAAAAATATTTTGCTCAATTCTTTCGTATTTTGGCGCATGCGCGTAAGGTTCGCTTATATGTAGAGGTGAAACGACTATCTCTTAAACAACTTTCCGTCTTGAGTTATGTGTTTTTGGCCTAAATAGTAGGTTAATGCTTACTTCTCACTTAATGATTGAAAAGTAGTTGTCCGGCAAATAAGCCAACTGCTGATTTAAAGCACTCTTAAAATGACCGTGGATCAGATTTTTTCGAGAACCTTGCTAATTTTTTCTTGAGATCATAGAGAATGCAAGGAATCGCAGAAGTGGGTATTTACACTGATCAAAAAATTAATCATGGTTTGTTTTGATGTATAACATGAAAACGGTTTAATTTGAATTTAGCCGTTATATTTGACAATTGGAATAGGACGGTTACAGAAATATATCATCTTTGTAGTGGAGGTAAGGAAACGTGTTGCTACATTGACCTCGACTTAAAAATGTCGGAATGATTCTGGAAATTATGTCCGCAAATATCTTATCTATGGATACTTCACAAATTTATCCAACTTTGGGCCGCAGGAGTAGCAGCCCACTGCACGGCAGTCAAACGAAAAATTGTAAAAAGCAATGGACCAAATAAAATACATGTAGCACCAGAAACTCCAATGGAGAGAAAACAAACCAGTGAACTGCTCGATAGATATGTTGCAGCATTGTGGGTAAACAACACGAGATTCAAGTGTAGTTGTCATGTAATCCGCGCCAGTTCTTTTGAATACCTACTAACACTTTTCGTTATGTCACGGAAATGTCAGATTTCAAACTAATTCGTGAAGATTTGTGTCTTGGTCATTGCTGAGATGTTTTTCACACAGGGGCATGCGCCTCATTTTGGATATAGGTGCATGGGCCTAAATGTTCACATGCGGCCTCTGAAAATCACTGAAATAATGTAAATCTCTGCAGTGTGTCACCTACCACAGTGTCTAGCGAACCATAACCTGCTAAAAACAGAAGTCCATCCTTGGCGATTGTGTTGGTGCGGTTGGACACTGCGTGGAGTTCTTTCACGTAGTAACTTCCGAGCTCACTCACTCCTGTGATGGTGAAGACAACATTAGTGTGTGTGCGTGATGGTGGTGATAGTGGTGTCGATGGTGGTGGTGGTGGTGAAAGTTGTTTCGATGGTAATGGTGGTAATGAAGGCAGTGGTGATGGTACTGACAAACCCAGAAATTGCGAAGCATTATATCAGGGTTTTAGACAATTCACAGATGAAAGTAGTATACATATAGATTATTACATGGTGAAGTCGTTATCCCCTGTTATCTAGAGCTTGAGTGGATTTTGGAGAATTATCGCCCAAGGGGCGTTAGCTCCGAGGGTGATAATTCTCCAAAATCCACGAGGGCTCTAGATAAGGGGGATAACGGCTGAGAACATGTAATAATTTATTTATATCACATGCTAAACGAGACACATTGCAATGAATCGATTTACCTTTTCTGACTCTCCACGGCTTTGTAACTACTTTCTATGTCAGAAGCCAATAATGCTTTTACTCAAAACCAATTGAAAACTTAAATATAATAGAAATAAATTGAATTTATAAATTAAGGTTTATCAACTATTATAGCTTAAAACACGTTTTTTTTCACGCTAAGCTTCGACAGGGGAAATTATCGTCTGCTAAAGTAGGTTACCACTGGTAACTTAATATAATTCTCAAATCAAAGATTCTGACGACACCATACCCGAATTCAAACTGGAAATCGGTGATTTACAAGTAAGAGGACATGAGAGAAAAATTTTACTGAACTAAGATATCATTTTTATGGAAATTATGTGTCTTATTTTTCGTAGCGTATAAGTACAATACAATGCGATTTGTTGAACATACGATTATTGTGCGCGCTCATCTAAGTATTCTATTTTCACTCTTGATGACGTCAGTCGCTGCATGGCGTAGTGGTAAAGTCGGCGACCAGCAATTCCAGGGTCCCGGGTTCGAATCCGTCCTCGGTTTCCCGCCAAATCCTTATCTCACTAGTGAGATAACTTTATTGGTTATTACACGGTTGTATCTGCCATTTGACGCTAATATAAGTAGCATTATATACATGTGACTAGTATCTGATTGCTTAAGAGGAATTCATTGAGAACACGGTCAAAGTTTAGGCTACATTTTAATAAAACTGTAACTTTTGTAAGGATATTGTTACAAGAATTGAGAGCATATACAAATAACTGGTTTTCACTTAGTGTGCGAAAGAGTGAGTCTCTTGGGTATTCGATGAGGTGACATTTGAAGAAAAATGAGGATAAGGTTGATGGTCACCACATTTACAGTTTGGAGAGACATTACTAAAGTTGTGCCTAGACTTGTCTGAATTGAGGAAAAGAACGCAACTTGATCTGTACAATGCTATTTCGTTTTCGCGGGGAAGGCCAAACTTGACTTGAGTTATCAAAATTATGAAAAACAATTCTAAAATTATATTACACTCATAAAAGAGTTGCTTTCCTTGACAGAGACTAGAAGAGAATTTCAGATATTGATGCACATCATAACTGTAGACCTTCTGAATGCCTGACTGAACCACGGAGGAATTGCACATGGGGTGAAGGATCTCAAACCACTACGATGGCCTTGTCCAGAGTATAGATCAAATATTTTTTGACAGAGGCGTTGTTGATATTATTTATTACTTTGAAAGCAAATGTCAAGTAGACAGTTTGGGCCACTTGAGACTATTCAAAACCTTAACACTATTGGATTCCCCGAAAATTCCTTTTACGAGTAAGGCAGCTTGATAATGTAATTTCTCCAAATGCTGGAGTGCACCCGTATTGGCAGACTGATGTATAATATCAGAATAATCGATGTGTGGAAGTATAAAGGATTTGAACAAAACTTCTAAACGTGTAGAATTTAGATGACAAGAGACGAGCTTAAGTGGATTAATTAGTTTCTGAGGATTTTGTACGAGCTCCCGAACGTGAGGTGTGAATGAGAGTTTTTCATCTAACATTAAACCAAGATGTCTGTGCGACTGTTTTCTAGGAATGATTTTACCATAAGACGGGTCATCAAGGAAGAGAGCATTAATAGATTTGGAGAAGGTGAGGTCTACGCTTTTTTCTGGCATAAAATTCATTCTCCATTCTTGTGACCAATAGTTGAGTTTATGAGTCGTGTTGAAGCTGCAAAGAACTTTCAAGGCTGCTCCCTGCGAAGGGGTAAAATAGCGCTGTGTCATCTGCATAAAGGTATGTGCTACATGACAGGTTATCAGGAAGGTCATTAATATAAACCAAGATGAGAAAAGGGCCCAATACGCTACCCTGCGATACAAATTCGTTTACAAGTCCAGGACACGATGAAGTTGAAAGTACACCGTCGACACGAACACCGTACTTACGATCGGATGAGGTGACCATGTTTAGAAGATTCCCAGTAATGCTATAGGATCGAAGTTTGTGGAGTAGAAGGTCGCGAGGGACACAGTCGAAAGCAGAAGCTATACAATGTAGCTAGAAAAATGCATGAACCGGATGTTCTTCAACATCGCCAGCTAAAAGGAGGCAAACGGCAATAACGATTCCGTAATCCATACAGGTGTTATGTAAACAATAGTGAGACACGTCACTATCCTAAACGTGCATAACATGTTTTCTCATTTGATGCCTGTAAGAGAAATTGAACGGTGACCGTACATGGGGACCAGAGAAACTCACTCTACTTGAGGCACCCAAATGATAGCCGTATTTAACAATTCATACAACAATGCTTATTGACAGGTCAAGAGCGGTTACATAAGGTAGTCCGGAGAATAAGAGGAGTCGTTTTTAAACAACGAAAATATATTATAAGTTCGCTTACAGAAATATAAATTGCAAGTTAGTTGGATAGGACAAATTTTAAACATAATCTTAGGAAGCGAGTTAGTTCTGTTGTAGTTGAATACAAAACATAAAATTGTTTGCAAACGTAGGAAGGGAAATCAGATGAAAATGATTCACCTAAAGATATGTACAGAGGAAATATGATCAATTAATTAGGGACAAGAGAAGGTGAAAACTAAGGGTTTCAACACTCAAATACCTATGGTGATATTGGATGTAGTGGCGATGATGATGGTGGTGTTGGTATTACTGATGACTTTTTCGGTAGTGGTGGCGATGGTGATTGTTGGGTACTGTACTGAAAGTGGTGGTGGTGGTGGTTGTTGTTGTGGAGGTGGTCATGGTAGTGGCAGCCGTGATGGTTGTGGTCGCTATAGAGATGAAGATGGTGGTGGAGTCGGTGGTGGTGAAGACGGTGAAACATATGGTTATGGTGCTGTTAATTATTGTGATAATGGTGATATCAGATGCTTTTACAAGTATCCATCTTTTCTTTCCAAAATGCTAGCTTAAACCTGTGTCTGCTATTACTGCTTCGTTGTTTCATTTCGCATGTTGCCGAAGCCATAAAACATGAATGACGTCATTTGAAAACCGGCAGATGATACAATTAAGAGTCTGTAGGACCTGATGGTGAAATCTGTACATTGAGCCAAATATCTGCATAACTGTAGACTTTAACTCAATAAAAGTATACATTTTCTCAAAGTAGAAAGCCTTTAGAATTTGACTGTTGACTTTTACAATTCTTTTATCAATTGGGTCACGTGACCACGTATTTTTATTCAATTTCCGGGTTACCAAAAAGAGAGGTACATTATCAATAACATGACGAAATTTCAAGATTAGAACTCGAAAACGCTTTTGCGATTCTCTTAATTATGCTTTCGTTTTTATTTTATTAAACTTTCGCAAATTCGTTTCAAGAAAATCATACTTTTTGACAACCCCTCGCGCAAAAAAGAGAAACATTTTATAAACAGTAGTATGGTTTCAGACAACAATGCATAAATCACTCAAGTTTCATGTGAATCCGATCAGTCATTTCAGCAAAATTTGGACATTTTCAAAGAGTCCTGCTAAACCATAAACCGACAACTTGCCAGTGTGGATTACTTTGAAATATCTACGAGGCCTGTTCACAGTTTATGGTTATTTATTTATCCGGAAACACTCGAGTTTCTACAATAAAGGGCGTTTGCATTGGCGTAGCAAAACGAATTCAACAGAGGACGGTGCGCACGGAAACTTGGCTGGCGACAAGGAAGTTGTATTGATTAGCAACTTGGGGCACCTATCAATGAAAACAGGTTGCTAAAAACACAAAACTGAAATGAAATTCGATCAGGTAAGGGCTTTTTCCAATGCATATGCTACACAAATGAGTGTTTTATCAATTATCAATCGTTCGGGATTTCGTGAGTCACGTTGTCATGTTACCAACGTGGACATTTCCAGCTCAAGAGATGTACATGTACCATGTCTTTGTGCGATAAGACGTGACTATATTCTAGATAATATCCAACGCTAATGGCAACATCGTAGACGTTCTGTATCGGGTTTGGACTGCGCACTGCTAAGAGTGACGTACCTAAAACCACCTGCAGCGTTGTAGTTAGGCACGTGACAATGCAGCAGAATGCCAAACTCGTCTTCAAGTCTCGTCGAGAATGTACGAGAACCAGGCCGACGTGGCGAAAGTTCGCTGGAGAAACATTACATGCATGATTAGGTTTGATAAAGATGTGGCAATAAACAAAAGCGCCTACAATGATCAACAGAATATGAATAAAAAGATAACAGCAGGCATTCATTAACGGTATACAAAATTTGATAAAGCCTTAACGTTCCAAAAGATGCGCTCTTCGTTGGCGGTTGTACGTAAAATAAAATTTCTGTACCCGCAAGGCACTCGCAAGAAACTATAGCTCTACGGAAAACAACCCAAATTAATTAAAATGCAGTTCTTGAACAACATCATGAGTGCACAGCAATTAAAAACCATCAGTTGAAATGATGGATTCGATTAGTTCGTGTTTATGCGTCTAGGATCGTTACCAAACTTCACTTTCCCCAACCATTGCTAAACAAGGACAAGTTACACATTCTCGAGCCTACAAAACCGTGACAGGTTTGATTTTTCTTGCCCTGTCAACTGGAAAAATTAAATACTCACCTGACATACACAGAAACTTGACAAGGGAGTGCGCTATTCCAAACGCTGCCAGCGTGCTAGCCACATGTTCGCCGCCACCGGAAGTGAGACTCCTGTTCTCAGCCTATAAAGCGCATATACGATTCCACTGAAAGATCCGAAACCACGAGCCGCAGAAAACTTAAGCTTACCACGGAACAGTATGCTCTTTATCACAGAACATACAGCCTGGACCATTCCACACAAAACACATACATGTACCATGCACCGAATGCAACAATGAATCTCATCATGTAGCCTAAAAATAATCCTGAACATGCTTAATTTTAGTCCAAAAGTCCCATTCTAGTTGAAAATCTCTCCTCTTTTGTCAAACTGCATTCCTTGACCTACCCTAAATTGAATAGATTAACAATGGAAGCATATCCAGTCCTAATATTTGCCCTTTTTGTCAATTTCTTGCAGTCAGCTTTACAAAAAGTAATGCAATGTTACAAGTTCAAGTACAATGTAGACTGCATTATAATGGTAAATTTCGTAATGATTAGGTTATGAAGTAGTGACTCATAATTTTTATGTAGAGAAGCAGGAGAAGTGCCTGACACTCGTGTTGCATTGTGGGTAAATATCTTAGAATAACAGAGGTGCTGTGTTATTTCAGGACGGACGTATTAAAAATACGTTTTTGCATGAGCAAAACTCGCCTGGTCGCTAGCTACAGCAGTACGGCTTTCGGACTGCTGTTACTTTTATAATCTGGAAAGCTGGAAAGTGTCAGCGCTACTAATAGATAGTAAAAATTGGAACTTGACACCCAGTCACAAGCCATTTACTGCCTGGCCTAGAATTCTGTACACTCTATAAATGACTTTTATATATAATACTTAAAGATTTTTCATTAAAATATACAAAGGTATATAAAAAATAACTGCAGGCGGTCTGATACACGTTGTATCAGACGTGCACAGGCCGCGCAAGTGGGCCCATTGCAATGATTACCTGGAACCATTTTTATCAATATATACAGTAGCTAAAACCGAGCTGAGGAGCTAGAAACCTGACTCAAGGGTTTAGCAGTGTGACCCAGTGGCACTCGAACCCACGACCTCGAGTAAAGAAAGCGGACACCTATCACACTAGGCCACACTGCCTCCTCTTATGCACTTTTTATACAAAAATAGCACAAAAAACAGTGTTTGACATAGACTTTTCTACATCTGATATTTATGAATTTACAAAATAATAAGTTGATGTGAAGGTGGTGTATGAATACAAAACTTGTAGTAATTTTTAGTACAGGCTTTGATGGTTTATTTCAAGTTTTTCAGTTTCATTCATACACTTTTAAGAACTTCATGATATTTTCGTAATAGTGGATATAATAGTTTTACAGCTATATCATATATTGAGAACTATTTCGGTTGCGCATCGATGTGTCCCAGTGTAAGTTGGTTAAACAGACGTCACTGGTGTCATTCATTTACTGTAAATGAACGCCAGTGAGTAGAGGATACAAAGTAATGGAAGATTTTCATAAAGTTGGCGACAGTTGTGAGGATAGTCCTAGCTTGTTTATTCTTTATTTATAGTTTTTCATTTTCATTTGAATGTACAAACTACATGTATGTACTGGTACACTGAATTTAATCAAAGTAATTTAATTCTCCATATTCGTACAAGTATAAAAAGCAACACTCATAACAAGCTTACTGTACACTTTATATGCATTCCAAATTGAGTCTAAAACTAACAAAGGTGACCTTACAGCTAAGAAACAGGCTCGTTTTATAAGGCTATTCCTTTTCACGGTCGAATGCAACCTCTAGATCTATTTGTGACTTTCCGGCTTTTTCTTGCTACCATCATCGTGTTTGATCCGAGACTATATGTTGACAGGTCAAATACCAATTGAGCCAATATGGCCGTAAATGTGTATTGCTTCAACATCCAGTTCCTAGAATCACATGTACAGTACTAATTCAGGAATAATATTTGCTCGGTTTACATGAACAAAGAGGTCGTGTATTTTATGTGTTTTCAGCTTTATCAAAAGGACTGAAAAGGCTGTTCAAATGCGAGCCAAAAATGTTACAGTTCCAATTGATATATTGTAGCATCAATTACGCAACGACCAGTTACGAATATTTTTTTGTCTTCTATGAATATTGAATTTAGTTTCCTGTTGATGTTTTTGTATTGCGTTCTCTAAGTGTGATAAATACTGTCTTCCACTTTTCCATCCCGGAAACTCTGTAGTCATTATTTGTCTGCTCCTGGCATGAGTTAAAAATGATTGTATGCATTGTATATTACCCGGGGCTCATGAGCTAAACATGATAGAAACATTTTCAGACGTTCTGCATTGTTACAATCGACAAAAGCATTTATTCACATCTTCGATGTTTGTGTTTGGTGATATGGAACTTCTTTTCTTAAATCAACCATATTACCCGGGGCTCATGAGCTAAAAATGATAGAAAAATATTCAGACGTTCTGCATTGTTGCAAAAGACAAAAACCTTTATCGCACATTTTTGATGTTTCTGTTTGGTGATATCGAATTTCCTTTCCTTAATCTACAACATTACCCGGGGCTATTAACAATAGCGAGAATCCGTTT
Organism: Phoronis australis; assembly: GCA_002633005.1. Lineage (NCBI taxonomy): Eukaryota > Metazoa > Phoronida > Phoronidae > Phoronis > Phoronis australis. The sequence continues at coordinate 332,260 of NMRA01000409.1, read as the reverse complement.
TTATGTACAGTACATGTATGTGTAGCTTAGTCTCGTGTACTGGTGAACCTTTTTGGAGTCATCTGAATGATAAAAATTGAAGGATTTTACTCGCTGTTTCTGTCGCATTTTTTAAAGTTACATGAAACCTGTGCTTTCTGTCAAAAAGTTTTGATTTTATGCGCTTGTATCTTGATGAACTTTTCATGTTCAGGAGTGACCTCTTGGCTCAGAAGACATTTCTTCAGGCAAAGCTGAAAAACAATTCAACATCACGCCGTGACCCATAAACTGCCTTCCGCCATCTTGTTTTGAGCACGTATTGGATAAACTTTCAAATTCACCTTTTGTCAGTTGAGTTGATAATTTAAAACATCCACACCCAATCTCTAAATAAATATACTTTACTCTTTCATACACCTGTAACATCTATGGTTTGACACCATAACTGTGTCTTTATACTGAAATACTAATAAAAATTCCATTTCTCGGCGAGCATACATGTATGCCTGGTGGTCGCGAGCGCCGAAATATTCAGCAACAATGCTATCGTCAGCTTACTCATTGATACCGTAAGCTAGCCTATCGAGACTATGATCCACTATACCATCCCTTTCGGCACCTAGACGCTACGTTAAGGTGTAGAAAGGTGGTTGGTTGCAACTACGTGCGCTCACACCCCACTATGCCTCGCGGAATGCAGAAAATGTGGAGCCAGTGAAAACTAGAGATTGTGTTTGAGGTTATCTGTCTCGTGTTCCCGTCTTTACGGCAAAATGTGAACAAAATGGAGAAAAATTTCACCTACCTGTTGAGCTAGATACGGCACTATATACGTGATAACGACAGGGACGTAGAACTTGAGCAAAGGCCAGTAGATCAAAGGGTTAAACACGCTTCGTGTGCTGTCTGAGCTTTGCGATTGCATTTCTATCCGGTCTGTTTTTGAGGTATGTCGTCATTCGATTGGCAACGTCCGTCTGAAATCCAAAGATCGTATGCCTGCAAAATAAATAGTACTCGACCTTCTAAATGCTGGTAGCATTGACCGAACTCCTTGATAGTCCAGTCATTCTAAGGACAACCCGGAAATAATTGCAACAGAAAGTTTTATTGCATAGATAGTATCCTCTCACACCCCGGCCTTAGTGTGAAAAAAAGTCTACTGGAATCGGGGAGGCGGAAGTTGGTTTTTCAAAATAGCAGACAAAATGGCCGCCAGATTTGCATGTGACCATTATAACTCGAGAGTGGAATGTGATAGAGTAAAAATTCAAAAAGGTTTACGTATCTTCTGTGGGTCAACAAATCCATTGGAAATAGTTTTGCATGGCTGCGGTGACACCATCCGCCATTTTCCAAGACGGCCGCCCAAAACTACTTCGAGTCTCACAGCTTCGCACGAACTGATTAGTGTATCGTCTTGATTCAAACATTACATCATAGGTTTTCTGGGTTGACTAATCCATTGAGACTCACTGGGTTTGGCTCTTCCGCCATTTTCTAATATGGCCACCAATAGTTGCTTCGTGTAAGAACTTCAGATTCCAGAGACACGCCAACTTCACAGATTTCATATTCTGAGTTTCATAGATCAACTGCAGTTGGTCTTGCACGAGCATCTAACTACCAGCAGGTTATCTGGTGCTATTGACTGGTCCTTCGTCATGGGAATGAGTTTTCCACCTGCCAGCAATCATCCTCAATCCAGCGGGTCTAGGTCACCGCCACAGAAACTTGGCCATTGTTGTCCTGGCAACATGGAATTTACCTGCTGAAGCAGTTGGTGGTAATGACTGTATTTGGACTTGGGCTCTTGATGACACCTTTTCCACAAATCGCCTGCATTGCAAGTCATTTAAATTTCCAGAGCCAGTACCGCCATAAAGCACAAATCTTTTACTGGCTTCAAATACATGTATGCCTTGCTTCAGCTGCATAAGGTCTAATGAATACTTTAGCCTTTTCGCATAATTCTCGATCACGCAGTTTCTTGAATGAGAGAGCCTTGCCAATATCGAACAGCCGCGATGTTATATCGCAACCGCCTATTGCATGCACAAACGGCAAAAACGCGCAAGTTTCGGCACCAAGAGACAACTGTAGTTTCTTGATGTCTCAGACTCTCCTCTCGTTTTGGTGTCTCTTGTCAGATCATGAATACTGGAAATTGTTGTGAAATAGCATGGTAACACAAAAGAACCAACAAGTCTGTATCGTCTGCAGTAGTAGGACCTTGTGCTGCATTCTCTACTTCTGTTTCTACAATTAAAACGTCTGCGTTACCTTGAGTTTGTACAACTGTGCAACCAACATTTCTACAAGGAAGTGAATGAATCTTTGATTTTGCTGTTTGCCAACAATGTGAACTTTCTTCGTTGACTTAATCACTTTGTCACTATTGAAGCAAGTGTTTTAACATGGGAGACATCTTTAGTTGATGGGCCACCTCCACAACCATCAAAAACAACAGTAAGCTGGGTGTACTTGCTGACGTAATCCACATAAGCTCTACTAACTGACTGACAGTCGCACCTTTAGGTCATAGAAAACAGTGAAGGAGAGAACCGCTGTCGATTGCATGCATCACCGTGTTTTCTGGAAATTGGTAATCCTCAGGTAGGTCGTGCTCCACTGCACCAGAGTGCATCAGCTCAGCGGCTCTGGGAAGACCAGATGTATCAAAAAGAGCGAGGTAATCAACAAACAGATCAAACTTCAAAAGGCTTGATAAACATTCATTATAAATGTCTTTTGCGGCTGTCAGTAATCGCTGAAACAGCAGTTGTGGATCACTATTGGCAACATGAACTAGTGGACTTGTCATTGCCACAGCCTCGTCTTTCTTTCTGAATTTGACGTCTTTCACACTCGACCCCTCTATAGAAAAGAGAATTGCCTTCCCCGCTTCTCTGGCATTTTCGGCATTGACGCGGGTGCATGAAGTCACGACAGTCGCAATGTTCTGTAATCCCTTTCAAAGGGGTTTCTGTTGTGGAGGAATTTAACAAGGCTGAGGATGTCTTTGTCATCCCGCGACTGTCTTGCCAGGGTACATTCTTTGTGCTGCTCACTTGTTTCACAACTCCAGTTTGTGATACTGTGCATGGCACCATTTATACGTGAGCATGCCAGCAAGGAAAGCAGCCACTGTGCACGCTGCGTATCTCCTATTCCGCAACCTCTAGTTAAACCTTTTGATGATTTAATGGTTTTTATGAGCGTTTGTTCAATTACAAGGTCAGATGACAAGCCTGTCCAGAATCTGTCACTTTGTCTTATGGCATGGTGGCCGTTAATAAAGGCGCTGTAGACGTCAGGATGGGTGTCATTGAGTTGGTGCATCTGCTGCAAGTACATGTATGCAGATTTCGCATATGAGATGTAACCAGCAGCTGCAAAGTAAGGCAGCATATTAGAAACTACTTTTAGGTGAAGTTCCCAATCTGAGCTTATTTCTGCTGTTAGAAAAAGTCGAAGTATGTCATGCATCTTCATATACTGTAGCCAGAGACTGCTAGTTTGACTTTCCAAAGACAAGTCTGATTTGCATGTACATGTATGTGCTTCGTTTTTTATGGATTCTTACAAGACACTCCGACAAGCATACATCGCAGAACACAGACGTCATGCCAGCAATTAGATCATCATACACGTACAGCTTCAGACCAGCTTTCAAATCATTATCAAGTATATCAGTGGCCATTGATTCTTCTGACAAACCATTCTGTCACTGCGTATTATGAAGACCTATACTATGATTCAGTCCTGTTTGAATACACATGTACCAGTGGCGGTATGTAGGAAGCCAGAAGAGTACTCTCGTGAGAGTATTCCACTGTAATCCATGGTTCAGAATCGGAAGACACTCCGTGTGCATTTCATGTCCCAGTGTATACATCTATAGTTATGTGATCAGTTGGGATGTCTGAAGAATCTGTCTTCATATACTCTGACGAGCCAACGTTTGTGTACAAGCATTGAATTGCTCCACCTCTTGGCACGGAATCTGTGTGTTCTGCATTGGTGACATTCGGGACTCCTGGAGTTTCTGAAGAACCGGAACTTCTTTCTTGAAATCCTGAAGTCATTGGTTCTGGATTGGCAATATTTGGAAGTGGGATGTTGAATGCTCTGGCTGTGATGATAGCATTCAGTGCTGAGTCTATCAACATATGCCCCCTAACTGTTCTGTCCACACTTTTCCAATTTAACATATGGATAACACTGTTTGGTGCATACTCTGTCTAAAGAACTTGAAGCCTGGTGCCTGACATTACGCATCCAATAAATTCCAGAAAGCTCATCTCAGTACGAAATCCGCCAAGACTTGCTAAGAACAACCAACTGCAGATAACTGTCGTTTGGTTTGCTGGCACTAATTTCCTCTAAAATCAGTTAGCTATGTTCATGAAAGCATGCATATTAAACCAATAGTGAGTACTAAATGCTAAACATTTAATTATTAGCTTTTAGTTACACAAATTTATTTATTTTTCATCAAATTCAGGTGAAATCCGCTGCCAAATTCTCCACTCATGTCAGTAGCAGACGAAATTTTTGCATGGGAACAACTGATAATATTTCCAAAGAGAGAACAAAGCCACTTCCTGCCAAATGTGATTCAGGGTTTGAGTACTGAATAAGCCAATAATTCCACCAAAATTACATATTCTTCTATCAAATATTATTTTTGATGCCTCCAATGAATATACAGTTGTATTTTACAGAAAAAAAGTATTGAGTGTGTGAAATTCCTCATTAAAATTTAGCTAAAGCCTTTTCTGAAAAACACCAAATTCTTCGTTAAATAATCTAAAATGTGATTAAAATTCCCCATTTAGTACCTTAATCTTAAAAACAAACTTTATAAAGAATCAATTCTTTAAGCGTGTCTGTAGATTGTAAAATGATTTTGTGTTAACGCTACTCAGGTTACAAACAAAGTTTGCAGAATGCACGTACGGTAAATTGGAGTTATTTGTGAGTTGGCGGCCATTTTGTGAGCCATCTTGATTTTTTCTCACCAATCAGGGACCAACTGTAAGGTCCAGATATTTTCAATTGTCTAACTTATAAATGTATAGAAATTTTGTCATTTTCAGGGTAAAATATGAAAAGAAATTTTGCAACAAGTGCCAAGTTGCCGTTTCGGCTGCCATTTTGTCGGCCATATTGGTTTTATTTTAGGGAAAATTGACATCTTTTGATTGGTATGCCTGTTATGAAAAGTATATAACCAATGACAAGTTTTATTGTGTTCTTTCCAGCTGTTGCATAAGAGCAACATGCCAAAAAGCAGTAAACACCGGTTTTGGCGACCAAGTTTTCCACCATCTTGAAAAACTGACTTCCGCCAAAGTAGACTTTTTTCTGTCACAAAGGGATGCTTGAAGAAGCCATTTATGGAAACAAAACTTTTGTTGCATTTTTTCTAGATTGGGCCTTCTGGAGCTCTAGAATGACTGGACTATGAATGGTAAGGCATTCGAAATCCGTAGACACCATAGTCTCGCGAAAACACAACACACAAGACTTACCGAGATGTCGTCATGTATTACAAGGGAGATGCTTGCGTCTACGGAACTCAACGCGGCTATCGTGTGGTAACTATATACTTCAGCAGGACCCGGCAGGTTAACTGAGTCCCGAGGACTTAAGGGCTTTAGCATTAAAG
>NMRA01000409.1:302133-325742 GCA_002633005.1 Phoronis australis | reverse complement strand
CCCGGAAATAATTGCAACAGAAGGTTTTATTGCATAGATAGTATCCTCTCATACCCCTTAGTTTGAAAAAAGTCTACCGAAATCGGGGTGGAGGAAGTTGGTTTTTCAAGATGGCGGACAAAATAGCCGCCAGACTTTCATATGACCATTATAAAAAGTAAAAATTCAAAAAGGTTTACGTATCTTCTGTAGTCAACAAATCCATTGAAAATAGTTTTGCATGGCTGCGGTGACATCATCCGCCATTTTCCAAGATGGCCGCCAAAACTACTTCGAGTCGCACAACTTCGCAGATTAGTGTATCGTCTTGATTCAAACATTACATCATAGGTTTTCTGGGTTGACTAATCTATTGAGACTCACTGGGTTTGGCTCTTCCGCCATTTTCTAATATGGCCACCAAATAGTTGCTTCGTGTAAGAACTTCAAATTCCTGAGACACGCCAACTTCACAGATTTCATATTCTGAGTTTCATAGATCAACTGCAGTTGGTCTTGCATGAGCTTCTAACTATCAGCAGGTTCTCTGGTGCTGCTGACAGGTCCGTCGTCATGGGAATGAGTTTTCCAACTGCCAGCATTCATCCTCAATCCAGCGGGTGTAGGTCACCGCCACAGAAACTTGGCCATTGTTGTCCTGGCAGCATGGAATTTACCTGCTGAAGCAGTTGGTGGTAATGACTGTCTTGGGATTTGGGCTACGCTTGATGACACCTTTTTCACAAATCGCCTGCATTGCAAGTCATTTAAATTTCCAGAGCCAGTACCTCCATAAAGCACAAATCTTTTACAGGCTTCAAATATGCCTTGCTTCAGCTGCATAAGGTCTAATGAATACTCTAGCCTTTTCGCAGAATTCTCGATCACGCAGTTTATTGAATGAGAGAGCCTTGCCAATACCGAACAGCCGTGATGTTATATCGCAACCACCTATTGCATGCCCAAACGGCAAAAGCGTGTAAGTTTCGGCACCAAGAAACAACTGTAGTTTCTTGATGTCCCAGACTGTCCTCTCGTTTTGATGCCTCTTGTCAGATCATGAATATTGGACATTGTTGTGAAGTAGCATGGTAACACAAAAGAGCCAACAAGTCTGTATCGTCTGAAATGAGGGTAGTGCTGTATTCTCTACTGCTGTTTCTACAATTAAAACGTCTGCGTCACCTTGAGCTTGTACCAGTGTGCAACCAACATTTCGACAAGAAGTGAATAAATCTTTGTTTTATTTTGCTGTTTACCAAAAATGTGAACTTTCTTCTTTGACTTAATCACTATGTCACCATTAAAGCAAGTTTTTGAACATGGGAGACATCTTTAGTTGATGGGCCACCTCCACAACCATCAAAAGCAACAGTAAGCTGGGTGTACTTGCGTACGTAATCCACATAAGCTCTACCAACTGACTGAAACGTCGCACCTTTAGGTCATTGAAAACAGTGAAAGATAGAACCGCTGTCGATTGATAAACATTCACTGTTGTCTTTTGCGGCTGTCAGTAATCGCTGAAACAGCAGTTGTGGATCCACTTGTGTAAAATCACTATTGGCAACATGAACTAGTGGACTTGTCATTGCCACAGCCTTGTCTTTCTTTCTGAATGTGAAGTCTTTCACACTCGACCCCTCTATAGACAACAAAATTGCCTTCCCCGCTTCTCTGGCATTGTCGGCATTGATGCGGGTGCATGAAGTTACGACAGTCGCAATGTTCTGTAATACCTTTCAAAGGGGTTTCTGTTGTGGAGGAAGTTAACAAAGCTGAGGATGATTTGTCATCCCGCGACTGTCTTGTCAGGGTACATTCTTTGTGCTGCTCACTTGTTTCACAACTCAAGTTTGTCACACTCTGCATGGTACCATTTATACTTGAGCATGCCAGCAAGGAAAGCAGCCACTGTGCACACTGCGTATCTCCTATTCCGCAAACTCTAGTTAAACCCTTTGATGATTTAATGGTTTTCATGAGCGTTTATTCAATTACAAGGTCAGATTACAAGCTTGTCCAGAATCTGTCACTTTGTCTTACGGCATGGTGGCCGTTAATAAAGGCGCTGTAGACGTCCATTTATGCTGTTAGAAAAAGTCGAAGGATGCAATGCATTTTCATATACTGTAGCCAGAGACTGCTGGTTTGACTTTCCAAAGACAAGTCTGATTTGCATGTATGTGCTTCGTTTTTTATGGATTCTTACAAGACACTCCGACAAGCATACAGCGCATAACATAGACGTTATGCCAGCAATTAGATCATCATACAGCTTCAGACCAGCTTTTAAATCATCATCAAGTATATCAGTGGCCACTGATTCTTCTGACAAAGCAGGTTCAGAATAGGAAGACACTGCGCGTGCATTGCATGTCCCAGTATATACATCTCTAGTTATGTGATCAGTTGGGATGTCTGAAGAATCTGTCTTCATGTACTCTGACGAGCCAACGTTTGTGTACAAGCATTGAATTGCTCTACCTCTTAGCACAGAATCTGTGCGTTCTGCATTGGTGACATTTGGGACTCCTGCAATTTCTGAAGAACCGGAACTTCTTTCTTGAAATCCTAACGTCATTGGTTCTGGATTGGCGTTACTTGATCTGTCAATATTTGGAAGTGGGATGTTGAATGCTCTGGCTGTGACGATAGCATTCAGTGCTGAGTCTACTAACATATGCCCCCTAACTGTTCTATCCACACTTTTCCAATTTATCATATGGATAACACTGTTTGGTGCATACTCTTTCTAAAGAACTTGAAGCCTGGTGCCTGACATTACGCATCCAATAAATCTCAGAAAGCTCATCTCACTACGAAATCCGCCAAGACTTGATAAGAACAACCAACTGCAGATAACTGTAGTTTGGTTTGCTGGCACTAATTTCCTCTAAAATCAGTTAGCTATGTTCATGAAAGCATGCATATTAAACCAATTGTGAGTACTAAATGCTAAACATTTAATTATTAGCTTTTAGTTACACAAATTTATTTATTTTTCATCAAATTCAGGTGAAATCCGCTGCCAAATTCTCCACTCATGTCAGTAGCAGAGTCTGACGAAATTTTTGCATGGGAACAACTGATAATATTTCCAAAGAGAGAAGGAAGCCACTTCCTGCCACATGTGATTCAGGGTTTGAGTACTGAATAAGCCAATAATTCCACCAAAATTACATATTCTTCTAACAAATATTATTTTTGATGCCTCCAATGAATTTACAGTTGTATTTTACAGAAAAAGAATTGAGTGTGTGAAATTCCTCATTAAAATTTAGCTAAAGCCTTTTCTGAAAAACACCAAATTCTTCGTTAAATAATCTAAAATGTGATTAAAATTCCCCATTTAGTACCTAAATCTTAAAAACAAACTTTATAAAGAATAAATTCATTAAGCGTGTCTGTAGATTGTAAAATGTTTTTGTGTTAACGCTACTCAGGTTACAAACAAAGTACGGTAAATTGGAGTTATTTGTGAGTTGGCGGCCATTTTGTGAGCCATCTTGATTTTTTTTCTCACCAATCAGTGACCAACTGTAAGGTCCAGATATTTTCCATTGTCTATCTTATGAATGTATAGAAATTTTGTCATTTTCAGGGTAAAATATGAAAAGAAATTTTGCAACAAGTGCCAAGTTGCCGTTTCGGCTGTCATTTTGTCGGCCATATTGGTTTTATTTTACGGAAAATTGACATCTTTTGATTGGTATGCCTGTTATGAAAAGTATATAACCAATGACAAGTTTTATTGTGTTCTTTCCAGCTGTTGCATAAGAGCAACATACCAAAAAGCAGTAAACACCGGGTTTGGCGACCAAGTTTTCCACCATCTTGAAAAACTGACTTCCGCCACAGTAGACTTTTTTCTGTCACCAAGGTATGTTTGAAGAAGCCATTTATGGAAAAAACTTCTGTTGCCTTTTTTCTAGATTGGGCCCTCTGGAGCTCTAGAATGACTGGACTATGAATGGTACGGCATTCGAAATCCGTAGACACCATAGTCTCGCGAAAACACAGCACACAAGACTTACCGAGATGTCGTCATGTATTACAAGGGAGATGCTTGCGTCTACGGAACTCAACGCGGCTATCGTGTGGTCACTATATACTTCAGCAGGACCCGGCAGGTTAACTGAGTCCCGTGGACTTAAGGGCTTTAGCATTAAAGCTTGGTGATATCTCGCGTTTCCTCAAGACTCGAGCCCCCGAGCCCCCCCCCCTGGGTGCGCGCATGAATTGAGTATGTTTCTGTCTTCGCATTTCATAAAGGTTATAATATTCAAAAAGGAACTGCAACAATTCTGTATAAATTGATAGATTCGATTGGCACATGCTGGGAGGGCACTAAATTACTGAACTCAAAGGTTCGTTCGAGCTGTTGTTACGAAAAAATAAACAGTTGAATTGCTTTTTGATGAGATCCTCTAGTATACACTACGTTGTAGAGTTAAGAAGAACTCATTTTGTAGTTGTTCAAAGATACGTGGGTTAATGAAGCTTTAAAACACAATTTTAATTATTTTTGTAAATGTACACTTTTTTCCACTACACCAGATTCGTCATCTTTTGTTACCATACCACAGCTTAGTGATCATGCTACGTTTAAAATTAAACGCAAACTACTTTTATGCAATGAAACTACAAAAAATGTGATTTTTTAATCAAAATATTTCGCTCGAAGATCAGAAAAGTATAAACAGTGCTAACGACTAGACCTACTTTACTTGGAGAATACAGTCAGTTGTGATCTACTTTTCATTTGGCGGAATTCAGCAGACGGCAGAAAAAAATATCGGCGAATCTTCTCTGATTTTGTTCGAAATATCCTGAAATCTATGGCATCGTACAGATAGTACAGATAATTCGACTTAAAGGTCAATACACAGCTTTGCATGAACATATCGGGTCAATGACCTTGTCAGTTTTCAAGTGACTGTGAACCCCCTGTGAGGTTCTTCGGAGTTTCGCTAGCCCCGAAATACTTTTCCTCGAACACTTTTTTTCGTCGTCGCAGCTTTACAAATTTCCAAGTCATGAACGTACGATTCTCAGCTGAAAAGTACCGCCTGTTGTCTTTGTCAAAGCGTTTTCGGAAAGTACAAAAAACGCCCATCAATTCCACCAGGAACGACGTTTAGAGACTCTGTATTTGCCTCTGACCATCTTGCTGTTTGACGGGTGTCACGTGAATTTTCGCAAGGAGGCGGAGCTTGCGATAGGTCAGTTTCCGTACAATAACCTAGTTTCCTGCAAGAACACGTGACACGCTTATTGCGCCGACGCATCAAGACGTATGGAGTATAAATATTTGTTATAAAACGTACCCGACGATAACTGGGTCATTTATCGAGAAACTTGATAATAAATTTGTCCCCCATGTGTTAATTCGGCCATGGAAAACGGGAAAGTAGAGCCAACCCGTATTTTATGCTTGCGCCGTGATCCTAAACGGTTGGTGTACATGTACATGCATAGTGAAGCAAATCCGCGTGTACGACGGCAGATTTGATTGGCCTTGTTCATTTGAGGTATCTAAATCATTCAATCAAGACGTTATTCCTGAAGAAGCAGTTTCATTGCTCAAACACTATAAACTTTCAGCAATGACTGACCGATGAAAATTCCAACGCACGGCGATTAGGCCTCCACTGTTAATAGGTTAATTACCTAAGTAATGTCCCCCACAATACTGGTCACAAATCTAATTCAAATCAAGCGAAAACGTTCTGTTATGAATGCATACAGTATATTTACACTGGAAACTTAGATGTCTACAGGAAATTGCCACCTAATATAGAGCAAACATATGATGACAACGAAAGTGTGGGTTGGAAAACAATACGCAAAATGGATACTTTTGGAAAGATCGAAAAATCATTCATCTGTCAAATTGTTCGATACCTTTTTTCAAAATTTCAGTCATTTTACAGGTTATATATACGTAATAAAACCAAAGCAAGACTATCCCACTGAGACAAGGAGAAATGCAGGTTTAATCTTACGAAAAAAGTGATATTTGCGGAACAGGACTCGACAAAATCATATCCTTCTCATGGACGCTCCATGAAAATGGTTCCCTTCGAGTACAGCATTTTCAAAAAGAGGATTCGATATCTTTACCAAAAGACTACCGAGCCGACGAGAATTTAATTCGTATTGTGCTGATCTCAAAACACATTTCTCTGGTCTATAGTGTCACTTCTAACCGCCATTTATACGTGTCACTAAATAGAACTATTTGGGGAAGGATTGCGAAATATAGTCTCAGTGTCCCTGAACGTACGCACGCGCAGTCAGTGCGAATGTCAAGAGCTCAAATTGAGTTCCATTTCCAGCGGATCAGATTAAGAGCCCAGGGCCCGGTCTCCAATCTTTTTACTCAAAATGGAACTCGAAATTAGGTTTGGCATTTTGTACTCTACTTTTGGGCGAACTCAAGATCAGTGTCTATTATTCTATGCTCGAGTACACAATAACTTACGTAGATAATTTATTGCCCTTAGTTCACAGTTTGTAAACCCAATATTAAAGCAATAAGTTCGAGTTTGAACTCGAAATTTCGAGTTTTTACTCGAATTTGTAGCACGAATATAAGGGTCTTCAAGGGCAAACTTGAACTAGAAACTCCTATGCATAAACTATAATGTATTCGAGCACAATCTGATAACCAATTATCTTAAGTTCGCACAAAAGGAGCAGAGAAATTGCCAAAAATAGTTTCGAGTTCGTTTCGAGTACAAAGGTTAGAGACCGGGCCCAGGCCTATATAGTTACAGCCTCAAATAGATCGACGGTAATATACTGTAAATTTAGGCGCATGAGCTGTCACGTGCTTTGCATTCACGGAAATAGGAAACAACTAAAGATTTGGCTTGCAGAACGAATCGCACAGATGTACTGAAAATTCAAACACTTCAACATAGTGCAACTAAATTGACAGAAGAATTCATTTATTTTGGTTACAAAAATATTTACTTTCGGATTGTCTATTTTAGCTTGATAAATTAAACTTACGTCTAATAATCTTCCTAATTCAACAAACAATGTAGTTATTGTCATTTAAAGCGTGGATACATTTTGTGACACCTTGTGCTTAACTTTTGGGTAATGTGCCTCAGCAAAGTAATCACATTAAAAGACAAACATAATACACTTTATAATACTCATTTATTGGCTGTTCAAGTTGGTTGTTAAAGCTCCGAGAGACACAAAATTCGCACGCGGAATGCGGTGGAAAATAGGTCGGGCTAATTTTGAGGCACTTTGAGATGCGGATAAGTCATGTAGATGCTTTTGATATGTATAACAGACCTCTGGCTTTAGGTGGGATACCATACTTTCAGCCCACCTAACCCAACTAAACGTAAGCATTTCTGGCGGAACTGATTGCGCAACATGGCTGCAAATTCAGAATTGTTCCGACAATGTCCGGATGCGGATCGCCCACGGAAGTTGCTGCTGTCGGATGACATCTCCACTTCCGAAATTTGTTGGGGAATCAACAAATCCTGATTTCACTGATTTTCGACATTCGTCTTGACATCCGCCTCGTGTTGACCGCGTACACGATATTCTCCTCACTTCCCTGAGGGGTCGCGACCGATGAAGGCAGCGAAAGAACCGTGATAGCAGACTCGTCATTCATATCTTCAGCGATCGTCTCGGGAGCCACCTGAAATAAAACCTAGGTACCTAACTGCGACTTGTTCGTCTCACCGTCGACTCTAATGCTGTAATGCATTAGGTGGCGTTAGCGACAAATGGATTCTTTGTGTAGAGGCCAAAAACATTCGAAAATCAAGTTACCGGCGTATTCCAAGACCTGAATTCATGCAAGCATTCTTGTTACGTAAAAATCTTAGCCAGTAGATACACTAATGAATATAAATAATGGTTCTCCCATTGGCAAAACCAATCATAACTACATTGCACATGTAGGTTATATTTACCACCACAGCTGTAGGAATAATTATCTGATGAGTCATCTTTCAGTCTGGGTCGAGTCTGAATTCGGAGATAAGTTGCTGCGGGACCCAGTTCACAATCAGTGTAAAGCAAAAATACCAGCGCCTTCGGAAATTGTTGATGTCACTGACCCCAGTTTGACTGTTTTCCATCACCACAATTAAGCATAACAATTCTGGTACTTCCTTGCGTATTAGAAATGACAATCATGGTCATTTTGAAAAGAATGGCTTCGTGGATCTAAATATTGCTTATACACCCTGTATGGCCGTATGAGGGTCGGAAGAAGTTACGCCTGATAGCAATTAGGAAATAGTGTTGAGACGGACAGCTACATGTACATGAAGTAATACATAGCGTCACGTTGCAGGTCAAGCTTCTTATACTTAGACGTCGTGAAAACGTAAAGAATTGAATACGTACCGGGCACCGATTTCCAAAACAGTGAGAACAAACAGAACTAACTGAACTTTTTAGCTCAATGATAACTCGCCCTTGACTGACTGTGACTGCATGGGTGTCAGAGCATGAAGCTGTTCATTCAAATTTCGAGTACTTGGGATTGTTACAAACGTAGGTGTACCATTATATGCTAGCAGTTTTACAGAAAGGGATTCTAGACAAGGAGAGATTCAGGTATGCATTACAAATTCTCGGGTGGTCATACGCTAAGTTACTGCAATTATATTTTAGAATCACAATACATGGTGAAGTAGTTGGCACAAAAAAGGGAATTCTTGTCTTTACGGACACATTTAACTAACTGATTAAGTCTTCTACAATTGGCATTACACTGTTCTCTACGCCTGCTTGGAATGACAAGTGAGGAATCCACCTATTTGCCAGCTAGAGTACGTTCCGTAGACCAACGATCTCGTGGGGAAAGCGGGATCACGCAAGACCACACAAAATCACGCGAGTAAAAGGCAACTGTTTTGTGAGAATATGTGAGACATTACTAGCGTAATCTACTAGTGAAAGTGGCGACCACTGAAGTAATTGGTCGGTGAGGTTTGAATGCTATGGAATGGAATCCTCGAATTCTTGGATAGTATTCATCAGTTTTTAAAAAAATCCACCATGCCCGCGCCATAAACAAAGACGTCTTGCCGTAAGTGCACGGCTACTGTCTTGGTTCTGCGGAACGCAACCCATGGTGATGGGAAAATTCGCTTTGGAGAAAGCGATTTCCCACAAGCCTTCTGTTTCCTTCCATCCGTATAAGGTCAATAGCCATTTTCACTATGATAGTCACCTTCTTTCTGATGGCGATGGCACTTCCGGTCAATGTGCACAGCATCTCTACAACAGATCCACTCAACATGGCGCATGCGCCGATGGCGGCGCCAGTTACACTGAAACGGGAAATAACCCAGGGATTAGTAAAAAAATGGATATGGATCAGTTGAGGAGGTGAACTTGAATGCAATGAGTACTACCCTTTACCACAAGAAAAACGAACCTCAAAAACAGTTATACGAGCCAGTTAGTCTGGGTAAGTGATAACAGTGCGTCACTGAATATTTTTTAATTGATGAGGCGGTGCGAGCTTCCAGACGATGCTTTGTAGTTAGATGACAAATGCATAACTTTGACATAGTGATTGTAAATTCTGGTCATGAATTTTGATCCCATGAATCCATTTTGAAGTAGGTCTTATCCCACAATCTTGCTGCTCTGTCTAAACTGTACCTTTTTCAGTTTTCCGTGACTCGGAGATGCTCTTTAACATGTCGTGTGAAGGATGATCCAGAGTGCAACCATCTGCTCCCTTATACTTAGCATTTTTTTCAAGCAAAGAAATTTAGAATCTTCTCCTTCCACAGTTGTTGCGCAACATACCAGAATTACGAAAAATTACACTATTTTCTATTGATTTTTAGTTCTACCTTCGCAAATTATAGACATCCTGTCGTTTAAAAGATACTAAACCGTTTTTATGACGCAATTTGCAGTAGGCTCTTAAATTAAAATTGCGGCATGCGATCTGTCGTGGCCCCATGCCTGAACCTGATTACCCACACCATTCAAAAGCAAGAAATTTTCAGGATAATGCTCGATAACATTACGTACAATAATATTGCATACCTATTACCGCCATCTATTGTTTAAAACTGAAACCATTTACACGTCTGGCATTTGCACAGTGTAGAGAAGTGAATGAGCAATGCATTTTCTTCAAAAATTCAGAATGTTGGTTATCAAGTTTATGCATGCAGTGCTGTAGTGGTAAAATTAGAGGTAAGTATGCGCCCAAAGACCACCGTATCCCCTTGAGCACTGAACGTAACTTACGGTGTGTAGGCGCTACGTTCAAATACCAAAAGGTGGTTCGCTGCGCCTACGTGCACCTACACTCCACTAGAGCACTGCATGCATGGGACCACAACTGTCATTATATAGCGCGAACGAACTACGCAAATTGGTCACACACGACACTCACTTAAGCAGGATTTAGACGTAAAGATCAATCGTCAAACTCAAGGTCCTTCATGGTACAGGGCAACGACATGTCGGTTTCATAAAAGAAGATTGTAATATTGACTTAGCCGAGAATTCGATACTTACCCCACCTGTGGCCATATGAATAAAGCACCGAAGACCGCTAAAGACCGCACAAAGCTCCCAGGGGCCAAATAACCCGTCAGTTTCCTGGATATTAGCCAACTTGAGAAGAAGGCCTGAACGCTCACTAAAGTGAAGTAAGACTTTATAGGTGTACATTCAAACTTTCCGTAGTTTATTACCGTGTAAGTTCATGAAATACATCAGAAATGGGAAGGCCAATGTTGCCATGGGAATGACGGACCATTTTTCAATTTCCCTTCTCAGATTTTATTACTGAAGTCACTTTTGTCGTGTGGCAAACACTGAAATTTCATTTACTTTGTCATTGCAGAACTAAAGTTGTACGCCCGCACAGAAAAAAAGATAGCTAACTGCACCTCCCGACAATGTATAATTGTGATGTGTCTAAGTGCGCCACTTCAGGAGTTGTCATTCACTGAAAGCTTTATTGGCGTACTAATCAACAAAACAAGGAACTAATTTCACTACTCCGTTCCTTCCATTTCCCATTCGTCCTTTGGGTCAGTCTTTCCCGCCGAAAGGTCTGTTCTTTTCATCGTCAATCTAAACTTTACATTGGATACTTAAACCTTCCCATGGATAAAGCCGCAGCAAGATAAAAAACATTGGTAGTGCGCCCCATCTTAGATGTGATCTTGCGACCTTGACCTTCGAACAAAAACTATACAACTAGTATCTTAAAAACTTAATCACAAGGGTCTAATGGAGGAAAATGCAGACTGCTGTTTTACGGCAAAACCTGAAACTAGTTGGGCAGTTACCTGAAAACGGAAAAAAGGTAAAAATCCGCAGTGGCAAGACACATAGCGCGGCCATCTTGTCTGTAGTCGACATAAGCTCAGTCATTATACCCTCGGTGCCACCGGGAATGTAGAACACCAGTAGCATCACCTGCAGGGAACAGACAAAAGTAGAGGAAAAAGTTTTCCATCAATGAGACGACTAGGTGGTTTTATGAAAATTGAATCGCTATGTGTGATGCAAACACAATGCAGACTGAAATGGTGACAAATGGTTGGACACAACAGGCCTTATAATATTGTATAGACCGGTAGGAAAATTTTATTTTTATTTCCAAAATCTTTGGACGAGTTAGCACTACAAGCAGTATCATTCTCAGAAATGACTACATAAACAATTGTTAGGCCTACTGTGACGAATATAGAACCGTTATTTCAAAAACGTACGGTAGATAGACTACAAATACCGATGGTAGAATTCTTACCGAAAAACTACAGCAACACATAACGGCAGAAAACATCCCGAGTTCTCGTAACCTGTAAGCGTGACCTTTCGAGTTTCCACCCTGGTAATACCGTAGAAAGAAAGTAACTAAACAACAGGTTTCAAATCTAACCGTTCCATGCACCAACCAGACACGTCACTATGTTTCTATATAATAATAAACATGAGGAATGGTGAAATTCGAGCGCCTGTGAAATGAACGAGCATCATTTGCATATTTAGACTAGTTTAATTTATAAAATTATTGAAGAATGTCTCGAGTCCAACAGCGGCTGTATCACGGTTGTACATCGGCGTCGCATTATAGCGAGCTGTTGACGTCATGCATCGTGCAAAACTTTTTCATTGTACGCGAGCATTTAGGCCCATGTGCCTATTTTGAACGCATAGCCGAGATTCTAAAAGCACTTTAATGCCGAAAAACCTCACACTTAAATGTTTGCACTTAGCCACATGCAACTAACTTGCTTTGACACAAACCGCAAACTGAGTGTTTGTTTTAAATGCACATTTCTTAAATCAGGTGTTTTAGGAATCTCTTCAATTCTTAGTAATTGAGTAGTTGTAGTGAAGCACCTCCTTTCACATGCGCCTTGGTTTCATTTGCTTTACTTTTGTTACGTTGGATGCATTGGAATACGCAACTGGTCCCAGCTATACTTAAGCAACGTACAAAAACACAATATAATCTCATAAACGCAGGCCCGTCAAGTGAACAATGAAGTAGCATTTCGTGCCATATTGCGTCACCGCAAGAACACAGAACAACGGAAGAAAGGCTGAAGTCACTTTTTATGAAACAGGCCTCAGACAGAAGTATTTGTGTAGGTGGATTTTCATGTATGTTTCATAATCTTAATGAAGAACCTAACGCAGGTGTCGAGAATGTTGTAAAACATTTTTATGCTGGACCTGTGCAGCTAGTTATTTGTGCTTAATTTCTTCGTCAATTACCACTGAATTAAAAATTGTTGAACCTTCATAAACGGCTGTACGACGACTTTCAATCCAGTGAGACCAGCGTAGAAAAAACGCGCTGTTGGGTGTACCAATGAAAATACCGCTACAGCCTGAAATAAAGAAACTTATCTCAGTAGGAGTAGCAAGCCTCTCTCTCGGACGTGAGCCTATGAAATGAGATAATTTTTAGTATTTATAAATACTGGCAGTATATGTAGCCTATATTTATTTGGGTTTGAACTGGAACTTAGCTATTCTTTGACATTCTGCTATTGGTAGTCCTATAGTTCTGTGCAGAAATGTGCACGAGTGCATCGCCTGGGAAATATGGCGACATTTTGACTAAGAATATCATCATCTTGAATATTCTCGCCCAACACACACGTCTTATTTAAAAGGATACTAGACCAGGATAGAGTTCAGCAACAAGTGTCTCAGTATTAGTGTGTGCCACCAGGTCACACTGCTAAACCCTTGAGCCAGGTTTGTAGCTCCTCAGCTCGGTTTTAACCATATAGCAATAAAGCATAAAAATATTTCCAGGTGATCAGTGCAATGGGCCCACACGCGAGGCCTGCGCACGTCTGATACAACGTGTATCAGACCGCCTGCAATTATTGTTTTTATTATTAGTGTGTGCTCGACTACAACATTGATTATGCATATGAGTTTCTAGTCCACTTAATGATTTCTACATGTGAGCTGCAATCTAGAGTAAAAACTCCAAATTTCTTGTTCATACTCGAACGGTTAGCCTTAGTACTGTGGTCATCAAGTGCAAACTAGGACTAGACAGTTATCCACATGTAGTGCTATGTACTCGAGCATAGAATAATAGAAAATCGTCAAATTCGCAAAATGGTAGAATTAAAACCGGACCGTAGATCGCCGCACAAATAAATAAGTTCATGTTCAATCAACGTTTCCTCTATTCATTAGACATCATCAGGATCATATTTACAAAGGAGAGCGAGTGCCAACATACAGCTCAGGTAACATCCATAAGGTGAAGTGATAGAATTAAACTGTCAAAAAATGTTTGAGTAAAAAGATTAGACCCCGGGCCTTGATGTTGTATCCAGAAGCCGGCTAGCGAGCAATGGTTTGGTATCACGTTCCGATGTGGTAATTTTTACAAGACAGCTTATAGGATGTCTAGTTTGAGGGCATATCAGCCCCTTAAATCGAGGTGTTCTATCTGCCCTCGTACATACATGGATGTGAAACGTGAATAATCCTAACCAACACGTGCAACCCCCATGGGAAAACAGAATCTCACGGGTAGAAGGAAGACCTGCAATCTGATTTGGGAACAGGCAGTATAAGACAGATCAGACGAGCGTTCACATGCGACTTTTTCAGGCTGTGCATCAGACGTCCTAAGTCTTCTGATTTGACGGCATGTGAACGCTGTGAGACGCTCCTGGCTTACCATAGATGCGCTGTCTGGGTTAGGTTCATTTCTTGCAACCAAAATGTTGATGAGTGGTCGATTGATTTTGTGAAACGCCGCCACCAAAGCAAGCGGCCCCCAGAACCGAAATATTTCGAGTAAAGTTAGATTATCCTGCAAAAAGAATAACCGTAACATACAAAATTGAGCATTTCAACGTTGTTGATCCATGTGGCATCAAAAGTATGCATGTATATGTTACCTCTCCCCCCTCTCTCTCCGTCCGTCCGTCCGTCGCTCCCACCCTCCCTCCGTCCCTTTCTGAACACGGCATGCTGGCTGCGTTTTTAGTTAGGCCCATAGAGGAGAGGGGGTGCAATGCACGACAGTTAAGATTATAAATCTCCGTTAATCATAGGGATTGAATGATGTTTAAAATGTATATAAACAAATAATAAAGTATTCCTATGAGTAAAATATCTTCACCTCACTCATTGGCTTCAGACCTCCATGTGTCTTGACAAAGAACGCAGCGAGACAGATAGTAAGACGGGTGAAAGTTCCCAAGTAAAGCGAGATCACTGGAATGAGTATGGGCGACGTCTGAGTGAGCCTAGTGAGCAGCAATAGTATTATACTTCCGGTCTACAATGGAGACAAAATGGCGGACTTTACAAGCAACAGTCATCTAGCTTCAAGGCGAGAACTACTGAATTAATTAACGGCAAGTCAATTCAGTTGCCGTCATTCGAATATGACGACTTGATACACTGTATAAGCTGACAGCTCGGCTGTCGTTCACTGGAGGCAGCTAGCTCAGCTCGCACCTCTCCGTCTGTGTTAGCTCTGAAAAACGCACCCTGGTGTCTCACCTGTAACGCGAAGTCCACCAACGTAGCAACTGCAACAATAAGCGAATGCTTATCTCCAAGTAGAATCCCTTCGAATAGTTTGGCCTGTTTGGAAGAAGTGAAAAGAGACTAATGGTAACAATTTCTCTATGCTTTGGCCTTCAGCTTATAGAACGAAATTTCGTCTGCACGATGCTTTGTTGGAGTTTTAGCGACGGGTCAGACAAAACGCATGACGCATTGCCGTAAGCCTCAACATAATTATGACGCATTGCCGTAAGCCCCAACACATTCGGTCATAAGGTTAGTTATATAAGAATAAGACTGTGCTATCTTTGGAGTATATTCGAATGTACTCATAACCTCAAAGTTTGGAAAATGGCATCTTCGGTTGACATTTTCGATTAAGTTGAACGCAAATTCGTCACACTCCCAGATATTTTTGTATTTGCAGTAAATATACCTACGACAATACCATCCGCAATTTCTCCAGATTCAAGCTTCTAAAGAACTTTGTTCTGTCTAACGATTATATGATTGTCGCTCTTTGTGAAACTTGTAATGTTACCAAAGACGACATCTAATCATTCCTGGTTACAGTGTAGCATCATAGTAACGGTGGCCGTGGCATCATCTTATTCACTAAAAACACACTCACATTTAAATTATGTCCTAGCTTAATTTGTCCTCAGTTATGCAACTGCTGGATCGAAATTTATTTCGGTGGCAGAAAAATTTACTGTGGGTTGTTTTATCGATCACCTTCTCAGTCACCAACTGAAGGAAAACACTACTTCAAAGCTCCAGCCGATCAGTTAGCGGAATTTAACCGCAATCATAGCGTTAGTGTAATCATAAATGGCGAGTTTAACACCCGGAACTCTACATGGTATAATGATAATCATGACAGTACGGCCGGACTACACTTGCTTGATACCTTACTGTCTAATTATTGCATATAGCTAATTAAGGAGCCAACCCGTATCTCCGACGTTTCTCATTCATGTATTGATCTCTACATAACAAACAATTTGAGTATCATTGACTCATGTTCTGTACTACCTCCTGTTAGCAATTCTGATCACCACACAATCGAAACCACTCTAACACCTAAAAAACCGGTTAAAGAACAACACACCACACGAACCATTTGGAAATATGATCAAGTCCACACCGATAAATTACGTCAGGATATCACCTACACTGACTGGGATTCCGTATTTAACACTGGCGACATTGATGACACTGTTTCACTCTTCACTATGAAGTTAAAAAAAATATCCCATCAACTGAAAAGATAATTATATAAACACAACAGCCAACCGTGTGTCAGAATAAATATTGATTAAGTAATTAGTAAGAATAGATCCATTTTAAGTTGCCCAAAATTTGTGCATATGTACTTTTAAATCAAGGGGTCAGACTTGTTGACATGTATTTTAACGTCAAAATCTATTTTTAGATGGTGTTTACAACTTTGGGTTCTGGGGTCAAAGTACTCTAGAGATTCTAGAATATTCTGAGAACAAATTGTAACAGCCAATAATACGAGTGGATATGATCATGTGGTTTTTATTAGCCAATCACTAAATAAGTAGAATGTTATATTATGGGCTGGAATCAAGAAGATAATCAGATGCGCTAAAGTAGTTGAAGCACAAAGACTTGCTACAGTGTACAGAAGCAGTTGTACGACAGAGCCATCTCGTGGAAGATTCTAGAAAGGATCTTGGCAAGGGCAAGGGTTAACGAACCGGAAGTTAACTAAGAGCTTGTCACTTGCATTGTGGGTAGTAAGATACTACTGAAGTGTTGCGTCATCAGCCAGAGACTGTGACCAGCAAGAAGAGTCGCGGGTAGAAGAAATTGCCTGCAAGTATTGCATCACCAGAGACGGTGACCAACAAGTACACTGTCGTTATACAGTGTGTGTAGTTAGAAGATTCACCAACAGGACAGACATCCAACAAGTGGAGAGTCCTAGCTTGGATAGCAGATAAGACATTTGATCGTTTGGTTGTTTGATTAAAGTAATCTTTAAAGAGGGCGCTAGCGTAGTTTCTCTTTGTAGTTGATTACTTAATTAACAATAGGTTCATTTGTCTAATTAGGGGTTATCATATAATAAATTAATTACTGGATTTGATTATTCACTCTCCATCTACGCACAACTTCAAAGCATAGCTACCTTTTAAACAAACCCACACAGACAATCGTCTGACACCGTGGTTCAACAGTAATGTTAAACGGGCAATCCGCACAAGAAACAGACTTTACAGCTCTTTCAGAAGATCTAACAACACTGTAATCTACAACAGATACAAGGAGCACTCACGCCTGGTAGAGGCTTTAGTAAATCAAGCCAAAGCTGATCACTGCCACAAGCTTTTTCAACAGATTAACAATGCAAGCAAGAACTCCAAAGAATACTAAAACATCATCAATAAAATACGCGGCAGTCAACAACAATCCTCTTATCCTGTTATCAACCACAATGGTAACGTAGCCTCAAGTAGCAGTAACAAGTGTGACCTGTCTCTCAAATTTTTCACGAACAAAAGCCACATTACACCAACTGAAGTACATGTACATGTAGGTAACTTTCCCTTTCTTCGTGAACGTTGTCTCAATCAAGTGTCTGATATTCGGGCTATTCAAACTGATGCCAAGAAGTATCTCAATGAAATTGACCCAAATAATGGTGGCACAGCTTTAATCACCAGCAAGATGATCAAAATGATTGCCAACGAAATTACCTTGCCCTTATCCAACCTATTTAACAATCTTCTTCAGCTAGGTATGTATCCGTCTTCTTGGAAACATGGAATTATGGTCCCTATTCACAAAAAAGACTCCAAAACTGGAATTTCAAATTATCGCCCAGTAACTTAACACCCTATCCAAAATCTTCGAGATCATTGCTTAAAGTAGTCTTAAATTTCTCAAACAAACAACTTGATATGTCATCGTCAATTTGTTTTTTTTTGCGTGGGAACAGCACCGTGGCACAACTTGGTGAAATAGTACATGATATTCATTTACATTTTGAAAAGGGCGAGAGTGTCAGGTCCATTTTTCTAGATATAGCTTCTGCTTTCGACTATGTCCTTCACGACCATCTATTTCACAAAATTCGATCCTATGGCATTACTTTGAATCTTCTAAACCACCTCATATCTCTCCGATCGTACTGTACATACAGTGTTCGTATCGACGGCGTACTTTCAACTTTATCCCCTCCTAGATTTGTAAACGCAGGTGTACCGCAGGGTTACATCTTGGGCCCACTTCTCTTCTTGGTATATATTAATGACCTTCCTGATAACCTGTCATGTAGCACATACCTTGATGCAGATGACACGGCGCTGTTTTATCCCTTCGCAGGGCGAAGCCCTGAAAGTTCTTTGCAGCTTCAACACCGACTTTAATAAACTCAGCTATTGGTCACAAGAATGGAGAATGAATTTTAAACCAGAAAAAAGCGTTGACCTCACCTTCTCCAAATCAACTAATGCTCTCTTCCTTGTTGACCCGTCTTATGACCTTAAACTTAATGATGAAATCATTCCTAGAAAACAGTCTCACAAACATCTTGGTATACTGTTCGATGAAAAACTCTCATTCACTTCTCACGTTCGGGTGCTCGTACAAAAAACTCAGAAACTAATTAATCCACTTAAGCTTGTCTCTGGTCATCTGAATTCTACACATTTAGAAGTTTTGTTCAATTCCTTTATACTTCCACACATCGATTACTGTGATATTATATATCAGTCTGCCAACACTGGTGCACTCCAACGGTTGGAGAAATTACTGTTTCAAGCTGCCTTACTCATAACCGGAGCTTACAGTGGATCGAATAGTTTTAAGGTTTTGAATAGTCTCAAGTGGCCCAAACTGTCTACTCGACGCAATCTTCACATGACCACATTTACTTTCAAGGTAATAAACAATGTCAACAACGCCTCTGTCAAAAAATATTTGATCTATACACTAGACAAGGCCATCGTAGTGATTTGAGATCCTCCACCCCATGTGCAATTCCTCCGTCATTCAGTCAGGCATTCAGAAGGTCTACAGTTATGATATGCATCAACAACTGGAATTCTCTTCTAGTCTCAGTTATGGAAAGTAACTCGTTTATTAGTGTAAAAACAATTTTAAAACCACTCGTCATAATTTTGACAACTATATAGCCCTGACACAATTCTCGCTTCCCCCTGAAACGAAATAGCATTGTACAGATCAAGATGCTGTCTTTTCCTCAACTCCGACAAGTTTAGGCATAACTTTAGTAATCTCTCTCCAAACTGTAAATGTGGTGACCATCAATCTTATCCTCATGTTTTCTTCAAATACCTGAGAGACTCACTCTTTTGTGCACTCAATGAAAACCAATCAATTGTTAAAGCACTCATTTTTTGTAATATTATCCCTACTAAAGTTGCATTATTATTGAATGGTAGTCTTAACCTTGACCTTGCTCTCAATGAATTCCTCCTAAGCAACGTTAGCAAATTTTTATGTACCGTCTATAAATATTGTTGCTTTAGATTTCCTTACATGAATGTTTTCATATGTTCATTTATAAATTGTCTATAACCCTGATATAATGCTTCGCGATTTCTGGGTTTGTCATTATTTCTTTGTATGTACAGTGGATTCTTCAATAAATATATATCACTTTAAAAAACAATACCATCCGAAAATACCATAAAGGTCTTATTTTTAATATTTACGGTTGATTCGTCAGAATGTAAACCGTTGTAATTATTACATGTGTAGCTAAATATTCCGACTTCACATGTAGTCAAAAGTTCAAATGTACAGTAGCATTTACTTGTATTTGAGAAAAATTTAGCGAGACTTCTGGTTACTTAAGCTTAATCTCGCCAAAGACTCCAGTAACCTACCGTGCTGCATACAACTCTGAGATCTACAACGTGCATAAATGTATGCGAGTTTTTCAAAAATATTTTGCTCAATTCTTTGGGATATGGGCGCATGCGCACAAGATTCGCTGACATGTATTGGTGCAAACAATTTTCTCTTAAAAATCTTATTCGTCATGAATTATGTGTTTTTGTCCTAAGTACGTTAGTACTTCTCACTAAATAATTGAAATGATTTTTTCGTCAAAAACGCAAAGTTTTCGTTTAGACCACTCGAAGAATAACTGTGGATCACATTTTTTCGGGAACCTCGATTAAGAGAATGTATGAAAATATTGTATTGGGTATTTACCCGGATCAAAAATTAAGATTCGTTTTTATGCATAACATAAAAAGTTAGTTTAATTTGAATTTAGCCGTCGTATTCGACTAAACTTCAATTGGACGGTCCCGCACAGAAATCTCATTTGTCTTGGAGGTAAGGAAACTCGTTTTAACATTGAACTCGTCTTAGAAATTTCGGAATGATTCTGGAAATCACGTCGGAAAACATCACATCTATGGATACTTCACAAGTTTGTCCAACTTCGTGCCGTTGGAGTAGCAGCCGACTGCATACCAGTAAAACTTTGCCGGCATCAGGCACGAAAAATTTGAAAAAAGCAAAACACCAATTAAAATAAAATAAAATCAGAACCTCCAATGGAGAGAAAACACAACCAACACAACCAGCGAACTGCATTGTGGGTAAATACCCCGAGGTTCAAATATCTTTGTGTAATCGGTGTCACTCCTATTGAATACTTTCCGTTTTGTCACGGAAACGTAAAGTTTCACGCGCATGTTATTTTAAAAATTTGCGTCTTGGTCATGGCTGAAATGCTTTTCATATAGGCGCGTACGCCTTACTTCAGATGTAGGTGCTGAGGCCTAAATGCTCATATTAGGCCTTTGAATATCTCGGCAGTGTGTCACCTACCACAGCGTCTAGAGAACCGTAACCTGCTAAGAACAGAAGTCCTTCCTTTGCAATTGTGTTGGTGCGACTGGACACTGTGTGGAGTTCTTTCACGTAGTAACTTCCGAGCTCACTTGCTCCTACAATGGTGAAGCCAAGAAACGAAATCATTAAAAAGATCACGTGTGTGCGTGGTGGTGGTGTGGTTTCGACGATGGTGGTGGTGGTGGTAGTGGTGTCGAAGGTGGTGGTGGGGGTACTGAAGATGATGGTGATGTTGGATGTCGTGGCGATGGTGGTAGTACATGTAGTAGTATTGATCGTGGTAGTGGTGGTGAAAGTGGTGGAGTTATATACGAGCACAGCCCCAGATTGCTTTCGCATTATACCCATGGGTTCTCGTTCATTCCCTAGCATACATTCACTAGTAAGACCGAGGAGCAACATTAGTTCAATGCTCGATTGTCAACCAGTGAAGCCAGGATTCGAACCTAGGACTCTCAAACAGGAGACCAGGAGCCCGTTCCAACAAAACTGGCTTAGCTAAGACAAATCTTAAATTTTAGGAAACGTTAAAATGAAAGTTAAATTTGCCTCAAAACCAATTCAAGAAAGAGATCTTAAGTTCGACTTAAGTGTTTGACATAAGTATTGTCTTAATTTTGACTAACGAAAGTGGAAGTTTCAAAGTTTGGAAGTTAAGACAAATCTTAAACTTAAGTAAAAATGAACTAAGTCAGTTTCTTGGAACAGGCCGCCCAGAGCTCAAACCACTGAGCCACACTGTCTCCTCTCCTGGTGGTGGTGATGGTGGTGGTGATGGTGGAGGAGGCGGCGATGGTGGTGGTTGTGAAAGTGGAGGTGGTGGTTGTTGTGCTGGTGGTGATGGTGGTGGTGGTGGTAACAGTGATGGCTGTGGTTGCTATAGAGATGATGATGGTGGTGGTTCCGGTGGCGGTGAGGACGGTGAAACATACGGTGATGGTGCTGTTAATTATTGGGATAATGGTAATATATGTTTTGACAAGAATCCATATTTTCTTTCCAACATAAATTTTTGCTAGCTTTCTACCTGTGTCTATTTTTATTTCTTCTTTGCTTTCTTGGATATTTTGCATGTTACAGAAACCATAAAACATAAATGACGTCACCATAAAATATCAATGACGTTACTTGAAAACAGACGAAATAATTAGGATTGTGTAGGTCCTTGTCGTAAGATAGTCATGTATATTTAGCCAAATATTTGCATAACTGTGGATTTTAACTCAATAAAAGTATACATTTTCTCAAAGTAGATAGCCTTTACAATTTGATTGTTGGCTTTTACACGTCGTATTTTTATTCAATTTAGCAAAAAGAAAGGTACATTTTCAATAACACGACCAAATTTCAAGATAAAACTCAAAAGCGCTGTTGCAATTTTCTAAATTATCCGTTCGTTTTCGTCTTATAAAACTTATTAAGTATTTTTTTAGGAAAAGCATACGTTTGTACAGCCCCTCATACAAAAGTGAGCCATTTTATAAACAATAGTATACAGTAATAGTGTTTCGTGTGTATCCAATCAGTCATTTCTGAGATACATGTATGGTGTTCCGAAGTCAGCAAAATTTGGGCATTTTCAAATGGTCCTGCAAGACCATAAACCAGACAGTCACTTGCTCCTGTAGATTACTTTTTGTATCTTTCTACGCTGTCTGTTCACAAGTTATTTATTTATCCGGGAATACTCCTCGAGTTTCTGCAAGAAACGGTATTTGCATTGGCGTAGCCAAAAATATACAACAACGGGAGCGGCGCACGCGAACTGGCGACAAGGGCGTTAGAATGAGGAGCACCCTGGGCACCTTTTAATGAAAACAGGAGAGGAACAAAGGCAAAATTGAAATGAGTTTCTGTCGCGTGAGGGCTTTTTGCGATGCATATGCTACTCAAGTGAGTGTTTAATTGATAAATCACCATTCGTACAGGATTTCGTATGTCACTTTGTCATGTTATCGTATCAACTTGGAGACATACATGAATCCGGTTCAAGAGATCTACCCTGTTCTTGTGCGATAAGACGTCTCTACATATCAAACACTAATTACAACATCTTGGGCATTCTGTATCGGGTTTGGGCTGCCCACTGCGAAGAGTTTGTAACGTACCTAAAACCACCTGCAGCGTTGTAGTTAGGCACGTGATAATGGAGCAGAATGCCAAACTCGTCTTCAAGTCTCGTCGAGATTGTACGAGAACCAGGCCGACGTGGCGAAAGTTCGCTGGAGAAACATTGCATGCATGATTACGTTTGAAAACAAGATAAACGCCGATACAGATCAAAAGTGTATAAGTAAAAAGATAACAGCAGGCAACGACATAAAGCCTGGACGTTCCACCAGATGTTCTCTTTGTAAGCTGTTGTGTGTAAAATACAATTTCTATACCTGGAGTATGTTCCACAGTGCAAGACACTCGCAAGAAACTAGCTCTACGGAAAACAACTCAAGTATAAATTAACTCAGAGGCAGTTCTTGATGACAGAAGAGCTCAGCAATTAAAACACATCAGTTGAAATGAATGATGGACTAGATCAGTACGTGTTCAGACGTTGAGGATCGTTACTAAGCTTCACGTTCCCAACCCGGCCTTTCTATGCAAGAACAAGTTATACATTCTCGAGTCTACAAAACCATAACTAGTTGGATTTTTCTTGCCCTGTCAATTGGGAGGGGGGAGTCGCTTTTTAAAGTTATGTATTGAAACATAGGCGGATTTAGGGGGGG
>NMRA01000409.1:249830-302078 GCA_002633005.1 Phoronis australis | reverse complement strand
TCGGAACACGGCGCATTCGTAACGGAACTATGGCTAAGTATAGGCTCTCCCGCGATATCCCAGGCGACCGGCAGTGGCGCTGCGCACTACGACTCCGTTTCCGTCGTCTGCTCCACTGTGCAATGAAGAAAATTTACTTCATTTTTTAAAGAAAATGGAACCTGAGTGACGATGAAAAAACAGAAGCTGCTGGTATGATGTGAATCACTCAGAAAGTCGCAATACTCTCTTTGTCAAACCTTATCTTAAGACGATTTCCAAAGCAATCCCGTCATTATTGCTAACACGAAAAACGGATTTGGTCTTTTGGGCATTTTAAATACGACAAATTTGTTAAGAATTGATGGCACAAAATATAAAACGTGTAATAAGCATTACAAAAAGAAGTAGGTTTCGCGCGCAAACGCTGTGGACCATGAACAAGTAGATCTCTTACCATAAAATTAGTTTTTAAATCGTGGTGTTGTAGCAGTGCTCTATCCGCCAGGTCGTGAGTTCGAGTCTTAGTTACTTGCAGTTTTTCCTGTTTGACACGTTCTCTTTTTTTGCCTTTTTTCTTGGATAATACTTCAGGAATCAAGGAAAATGCTTGATTTTTAGAGGTAAAAACAGAAAAATTTCCTGGGCGGGAGGGGGGTTTGCCCCCATTCGGTGCTATCGATGCCGCATCTACAATCGTGGTTCAGTCGGCGCAAATGCTTACATCCAGACAAAATGTTGGCCCCCCTTGTGATATCCTATATCCGCCACTGTGAAATAAATACTCAAATACTCACCTGACATGCACAGAAACTTAACAAGGGAGTGCGCTATTCCAAACGCCGCCAGCGTGCTTGCCACTTGTTTGCCGCCACCGGAAGTGAGACTCCTATTCTCAGCCTGTAAAACGAATTTACGATTCCCCTGAAAGATCTGAAACCACGAAGCGTGAGTGGCAATCGAACTCTCATCTCGAGCCACAGAACACTTAGGCCAATCATGGAACAGCATATTTACCACAGAACAGGACCATTAAACACGTACTATGCACCGCATGCAGTAGTGAATGTTGTCGCGTAGCCTATAAATAATCCTGACCATGCTAAGTTTTAGTCCAATAGTCTCATTCTGGTGTAAACTCTTCTCTTTCTTGGAATTCCATGAGCAAAATAGGTTGCATTATTTACCTTTAAGCTGAAATGAATAACAGGGGAAGCGCATCCAGCCTGATAACTGCCCTTTTTGTCAATTTCTTGGCGTCAGCTTTATAACTCAAAATACAATAATATATTAAGTTCAAGTTGACTGCATTATAATGGTAAATTTCGTAATGATTAGGTTATGAAGTAGTAACTCATAATTTTTATGTGGAGAAGCAGGAGAAGTGCCCGACACTCGTGTTGCATTGTAGGTAAATACCTTAGAATAACCGTGGGGCTGCGTTATTTCAAAACGGACGTATTAAAAATTTACGTAGTAAGGGTTTTAGATTGGGGAAAGTATTCACGTCCTCGTTTCAAAAATGTTCATTGCAAAAAGAAGCACATATATGATTCATAAAAAAATGTTTTAATTCAAATTAAAAAAGTCGTCTATGAAATATTGTCATAACTCAATTTGAATAAATAAATCTTGGAAGCTGGTACACGTACAATGTATTTTGCTTAAGGAATCGTCATAATTCAAACTGCCACGTTGTAACAAATTTTATTCAGGAGAGTTGCTCGCGCACTAAAAAAATCAAGAGGGTGTCAACAAATATAGGGACGTGAATGGCGTATTGTGTGAATTTGCTCTATAGATTCTACTCAATGAGTCATAGACAGTATCTAAGCATATATCAACTTTTAAAAAGTTCGCCTGTTAGACAAGGGACCAAGGGTTTCGCGTGCGGAACGCAGAAAATGTCAAGCCATTGAAAACTTAGCCGCTTGCGTTTGAGGTTGTCTGTCTCGTGTTCCCGTCTTGACGGCAAAATGTGCACAAAATGGACAAAAGTTTCACATACCTGTTGAGCTAGATACGGTACTATATACGTGATAACGACAGGGAGGTAAAACTTGAGCAAAGGCCAGTAGATCAAAGGGTTAAACACGCTTCGTGTGCTGTCTGTGCTTTGCGCTTGCATTTCTATCCAAGGTTTGTTTTCGTGAGCGACGTAAACATGTACGAGGAATGTCGTCATTCAATTGACCGCGTCCGTCTGCAATTCAAAAATCATCTGTCTGCAAACTAAATAGTACTCGCGACCGTACAGATGCTGGTAGTATTTACGGTGCGGCAATTCTTCAACCAGTTAGCACACCACATGACTGACAAATTAACTTTTTGTCTAAATTCTCAGCAGAAATAAAGATTAAGAAAATGTAGGTTAATTCTAACATTCGGTTGATTTGTACTTTGTAGATGTCATAAAACAACATTTGATTTATTATCTTCTGTTATTTGCAACACGTTAACTTAACCCAGAAAATAGAAACTCCCAATCTTGGTAATTGTTTTGTTCGAAACAAGGTGAGAATTGCCGTAATTAAGAACGTTACAAATCATAATGACCCGTAGGCCTGCATACTACATTTGCACCTACTACATTTCTGTCGTTTACTAACGGCTACATCCATAAAACGAAACACAAGAGAAGCTTGATTTTATTAGAGGTAAACAGGTTTGTTGCATGGAAATTTTTCGCTTACATTATGCAATTAATGACCATCATTATTTTATTTTTTTTGTTTCTGCTCATATCTACGGACGCTACATGTAGGCCTAGATTATTTTGACGGTAAAGCGGAAAATTTTGTCGCAAGAGTATAATGTTGGTGGAGACAGAATGATTGACGTCACTTCTTTTACGAAAGCCATTGAATTAACTTAGTTTCGTAGACTACTTTGTCAACTGGGCAATTGTCCAACTGAGTTATCAAGAGATTCAAAGACTGATTATTTACTGTTTGGCGATTATTTTACAAAGATGTCCCAAATGACTTCTAGTGTGTGTTTTGGAAGGAGGTCTTTCATTGTGTACACGAATTCAGATTGTTAGTTCCTGAAAACGATCTATTAAAATAGGCTATTTAAAATTTAAAAAATTTAAGTGTCGGCACCCCTGGCAGGCCGGCAGGAGGCGGGAGTGCTATCCTGACTCTCCAGAGAACGGTATCTAGGGACAGGCATAGTAGGATTTTGAGATTCCTACTTGCCCTAATGCTTAAATGACCAAGCAGGCCTCTGTACCTGTGCCTGACTCTGTCTATCCCGGCGACTGAGTAGGCCTGGCGGGATGCTGTAGCGGTAACTTCCGGCTGACGCGTCTTTTGTATTTTAGCGCCATCTATTGTAGAAAACGCAAGTTATACGGTTTTCTCCCTTGGAATTTTTAAATTGGGTCAACAATAAGGATACACAATGGCGGACTGAAAGCGTCGTTTCAAATTCAGATAGCAACAGCATTTTTTTCTGGTTATAAGCCACCAGAAGATGATGTAGAGATTTACGGATTTAGCAGGTAAAATTTAGTCCAGTTTAGCAGTACAACACGGTTTAATGTTATTGAGAAATTATTTAAATGATCCTGTCAGTTTTGAAGGTGAAAGTGACAGCTGAAATTGAATGAACGAAGTTAATTACGTTACGACAGTGGAGCGCCCGCCCGGCGATGCCGCTTGCGATGGATTCGAAAGCACAGATCTAATAGATTCATACAGTTGTCACGGTGCCATTATTGGTTACTACAACAGATACAGACACAGAAACATAAAAATGGAAAATCATAACCATGTTCAGGGGTTTATTTAGCTGTGACTAGCCAGGATAGTGGTATTGCCCGTCGAATAACCGCGCGCATCTGCTAGTAGTAGTAGAGGGTGTGACCTTCTCTACATAGCAGTAGAGGCTGTGGCCATCCCGTAGCAGTGGTGGATCCAGGATTTTGAATTGGTGGGCCAGGGCAGAATCTTAGCCAGGATTTTGCCCGTTAAACATTCGCACCCCCGAACTGCCAAACGGAGAATGCAGAATTTTAGGGGGGATGGCCCCCGTGGACCCCCTCTAAATCCGCCACTGCATAAGCCCTTCACACCAGGATATTAACAGTGATTAGCCAGGATAGTGGTATTGCCCGTCGAGGCACATATTGCAACAATTTGAAATTTTGCGTGAGATTGAAAATTTGTGCACATACAAACCATGGCAATTACCTCACTACTAAAAACCAGTTAGTACAAAATAATTAAGTTTCTCGTCAAGTGTCAGAATGCGGTGTTGTTGGCGAGCTTTGAAAGCGTATACTCTCCCGAAGATAAGCCCTAATTGTTGGGATGTAATTAGCCCGCCGTCGTGCCTGCATTTGTAAATTTTGCCCACCAGATTTGACATCTGCCCACTTACTTAGCGGGAACGGCTTCATATGCCGGAAGCTTTACAGCGAATTACGCCTCAGACTGATTAAACTATCAAAGTCACATTAATTGCTATAGGTACCTTTTGCAGCATTTTGCACATAGAGACACTTTAGGAGTTAAAACTCTTTATTTCCTTCCAACTCGAACACATGCTCCCATAATCAAACTTTTTTCGAGCAGTCCTTCCTTCAGTTACCCAAATCCTTGATTAGACATTTTTACACTGTTTGCGCCAGGGGATATGACGTCATATCCCCCGACACGAGCAGTGTGAAAATGCCCAGTTGCCGGGACCTAAAGAACATATAGCATAATCTTTGAAGGTCCTTGTTGTTGAAAATATAAGTCTCGTTCAATGATAAACAACATGATAAACAACATGATAAACAGACAAATGTCCGAATGATACAGTGTTTGATTGTTTTTTTTAATATCTAAGCTTATCATTCTATTGTGTTTTCATTTCAGCTAGTGCTTTAGCCAAAGACAACAACCAACTATGGCCTTAAGAGAAGAGTGCATCCCAAGACCTAATATGGCCTTAAGAGTGCGTGTTCTAGGACCAAATATGGTCCTAAGTGGGAGTTTCCTTAGACAGTTTTTCACATGTTTGATTGTCACGTCTATGTTGTGCTTACGTGTGGAAGCAGCATGTTCTAAAATTCCGGAGCAGGGCTGTTACCCAGACTCTCAGTCCATGTTACACACGCGTCCTAATCTAAGGACCTTAGACGTTAGCTCCACCTGTGGGGATCCGACGCCCACTATCTATCAATTTCCTGAACTTCTCGTGGATTATACATGCTACGCGGGAAATCATTCTAGTCAATATGCACGAGACATCAACATAATAAACATAGCGGGGAATCTAATCACTCTTGGCAAGACTGACACCTATTGGCAGTCGAGGACGCTAGAGAAGTCGCAAGCTCAGTGGATGATTGTAAATATGACCGACAGTTTTTTGTTCGACAGTATTACGCTCAAATTTTTTGCTCCGACATTGCCAGATTTGATTGACATGCGACCAAGAGCCATTGCGTTCGAGAAGTGCTCCTTATATAATGCCACAGACTGTACACCCCTGCGCTACTATAGTGAAAACTGCACGTCTTATTTTCCTGGTGTTCCCGTACCAAAGAGTTCGGAAGATTTCGGACCTGACATACTAATCTGTGAGGAGAGATACTACAGTGGCGACACCTATAATCCTGACGGAATAACGGTATGTATACAAAGCGATATTTAACTTAAAACACGCCCTTCGATAAAATCCCGCCATCTTAGGCAAGATGTGGCACTCCAGTCAAATATTATCTCTTCACTTTATCAAAACGATAACACCAAATAAATGCTGACGAATCATTTTACATTCTGCACCGTAGCTTCTAAACAACCTCAGGCAATTTCTTGAGAAATTGTGGGTATGCATGACACTGTTTAGAATCCTTTGAAATATGAAATACTAGTTCTGTACTAGTAGCGATCTAAGCAATATGTTTGTTAGAAATGTTGGAGGTTCACCATACATACTTTTCAAAATCATTTCATAAATTAGCATAATAAGTCTTTGCTGCAATCGGTCAAGAGTTGTTAAATTATCACTTCAGTAGTAACTCTTACTGCGTACTCAACGTTACTTAAAATTTAATTTTGTTGATGAATTTGATATCAAAGTTCATGTCTATGTTGTATGGTGTAATTACATCTTTTGAAAACAATTTTTGGATGTTACTGTATATTCGTGTCTTATAGTGTACATTATCCAACTGAAAACCCAAACCTGTTGAAAATGAGCAAATGAATGCCAAAAAATATGGCGGAATCGAGCGGTGGCATAGTTAGAATCCATTTTGCCTTTATTCAGTGTCAATGGGCTGCGGCCAGTAGTTGCTGAGTCTAGTTTAAAACAGTAAAGCCTTTCTTAAAGATGACAACGCCCATTTCCAAACTGGTCGCTATTCTTTCAAATGGGTCATGAGTCATTCTTTATATGTTGCAAGTGCTGCCAAACAGGTCACAGTAATGCATAAAACAGTTGTGTTATGAATTCAGTGTTTAGAACCTTATCTTTATCCCCCATTTTCTTCAGGTTTACTATTCGCCGTTCAGCGAAGTCTCTGAAGTCTCAGCTGACGTCCAAGAGGAGTTCACCATGTCCGTGTTACGTGTGAACCTGGTAGCGTCCTCTCATGACAAACCACTCACTTCTTATTACGCTGTGACGGATATTGACGTGAAGGCTCGTTGTTCCTGTTTTGGCCATTCCAGCAACTGCTCTGGTGATGTAAGTTTTTTTCTCTTATTTAGTAAATTGAGAGTTCGTCTTTGAGTACGTCTTTGCTTTCTCCAATATTTTCCAATTGGAGCCTGTAAATATGCAAGTGGCCTTGAACTCACTAAATGGATTTGTCAAAATTTCAGGCTTCATCTTTTTTTCAGCTTGTATGACTTTGAGTTGATGGTTCATACGCGGAAAAATCCCAAAAAGTATTTGCATCAAATATTATGACATCTCATGAGTAACTATGCTGTTTCGTTTTTTTAAAATCTTACATTTATTTACCCAGAAATCATTTAGAGAATATGGCTGGAATTGGGTAGCCCTCACCTACATAACTTTACAATCGTCATGATTTGCAGAAAGGGGATGGGAAAGGACGTTCATGCAGTCATTCACACACTCAAATTATATTAACTAATATAATATTTTATTCACATTTGTATATAGATCACTTTCCATTTTAAAAAGGGAATTTCCACTCATTCCTTTTTGTGCCTGAAAAGTTGCAGATTTTTTCTGCGCCTGGATTTCCACCATTTTGGCTTAAAAACTGATATATTCCATTTTATTTCAGCCCTATGTTGTATCATATTAGGCTTATCCTCATGTAAACATAATTATTGTTCTGAATTATTTATTTTAAAAATCAAAACTGTCATTTTCAGGCTTTGACATTTGTCTTTAATCTGCTATATGAGTGCCTGTGTTAGATGGTTTTGGAATTGTGAAACCTCTAACAATAAGGTGTATCACATACCTTGGTAGCGTTTATTAGGTCAAGCTGCCATTGCAAACTAGGATGGGAATAAACCAGCATAGCGGCTCCAAGTTTCTCCGTTGAGTCTGCCAATGAATTCCATTCGTTTCATTCTTTTATCACACGGAGCGGGAACAACTTTTCTGTGTTAAAAAGGCAGAGCAAAGGTATCCACTCCAAAATGCGAACTGAAGCGTGGTTTTCAACGATAATGTTTATGTCAAATGGTTTTTCTCTCTGACAAATAGACATAGTAATCGTGGCTGTTTGGCCCTACACCTAGCAAGGTCATACGATCGCTGTGACGGTATGCGTTGTTTGTTTGTTTTGTAGAACGACCAAGTGTGTAACTGTCTTCACAACACTCAGGGAGCGCAGTGCGAACGGTGCAAGCCGCTGTATAACAACCAAGAGTGGCAAATCAACGTTCCATGCGAAGGTAACGGTTGTGGAATTTTTCTAATCAATTTGGGTTTTAATGAAGTGACATGCGCTGCCGTCCTAAACGGCTTCCAATGTAACATCAATTTCATGACATTTGTAGAGAAATTCTTGTCCAATCTGTTGCTAATTATATTCCATAAAATCTCACCGATTACGGCACACCATGGCGGATGGATTAAATTTATTTTGTTTCATCTTTACAAACTAAATATCATCAAAAGTAAAATTTACAATCATTATGATTTAATGTTTAGTGCTATACCTTCGCTAGTCCCCCAAATGTTAGTTCAAACCTTTGGAAAATGTAAAAAGATCAATTTTGGCAGTTCTTTCATCTGAGATTGATGAAATTTTGCTATGCATGCCATAAATCACGAAAGTGCGATTTAAAATGTAGTTTGAGAGACTGCTTTGTCTTGTACAGTCTAGGTTCTCTTCTTCCCAAAATTAAATGAGGGCGCGAGGCTCGATGCTTAACATGATGTCAACTCTCCGAATGTTTCCAAAGAAAATTTACAAGGGAGTGCAATGCCCTGTTGGAACAGCACATGGCGAACCTTGTTTATCTGATCAGTGTGAAATGGGTGTGTAAAGTTTTGTGGTCATGAGTAAATTTCAGTTATTTCGTGCCATTGAATATGATATTTCTTGTATTCAAGACTGTGGTTGTGGTGGCTATTCGGACTCCTGTGTCTACGACTCGGTCAAGAAACACGGCGTATGCCAGGGTTGCCGTGGTAACACCACGGGGGACAAGTGCAACAAATGCCTGGAAAATTTCTACAAGAGGACCACCCCTGGGGGACCACATCCGTACGAATGTGCACGTGAGTGAAACTTCTTAAAATTTGTATTGGTTACACGTAGTGTTTATTACTAGTATTGAAGGCCATAGGCCTAGAGTACAATTACTTCAATTAAAAAGTTAAAATATTAGAGAGGCAGAAAATTTCTTTATGTAATGTAGATCTCTTACATAATGGTAAATGAAACTAAGAACGCCTTTGTCAGGGTTTTTCATTAAACTAATAAATTTGTTGACGTTGCGACTGCTCCAATGTTTTTCCTGCATAAATTTACTCTCAGATCATGAAATGGTGGGCGTACAAGTATAAAATGATATTCACCTTCGATGTTATTTGAAGAGAAAAGGCACACGTGTTCGGAATGGGTAACAGAGTTATGGCTGCTAGTTTCGACAGCTAAATCATGATTCCCACAACAAAATCGCGTCAAATATTGTGTGAATTTTCTAGGCAAATCCTATGGGCCACAAGTTAGGTCGAGTGTTCATTTATTTTAATAGTAACATGTAAGTACTCATGATGTTACTGGTGACAGTGAAAAAGCAATGTGAGCTGATAGGACTACCCTCATTGTAAATATTACATTAATGATAATAATTATAATAGTAATAATAATTTTAATAATAATAATAATAATAATAATAACTGTTGTATGACGAGGGTTTACAACTTGGATCTATACTGTTACACTAGGAGAGCTACTGAAGTTGTTTGTTTGATGTTGTCCAATGGATCAATTCTTTGTTGCTTTCCTGGAAAAAGAGGTTCATTCACTCATGGTCAGAACTCGTCTTGAATCATTTCAAATTACAATTGGTGGTCTGTTAGGAATCAAAAACTCAAAAAATTGTAACAAAATGTGCAGTGCCCAGAATTAGCAACACCTGGTGAATAAAACTTGCGCTTGCTCCACTTTTGAGATCCATAAAATACTTTGGCACTCTCTTAAGTTTGAGAGTTTCTCAAAGGTATATATTTTGTACACAGAATTGAAATTTTGAACTTGAAGTTGTCGTAATGGACTGTAAATTGGTAAGCCAGTGACTTTAGTTAATCACTGTGTACATAATAGAAATTGCCTTGTGTAAATCATTCCTTTATCCTGTCAGTCTCATAAGAAGGTAAACAGTCTCCTATTAGCGGTTTGATAACGGTATCGTTTTCCCATAAAAGATCATCCACGGATCCTGTGATTACCTGCTGTTCATTCTATAGTCTGCGTCAGTCAAGTTACTGTGTTTAAGTATTCGCCTGGAAACATGTCCAGTCATTAAACCAGGATCAATATAGAACTGTTAGAAATCTGATATAGTCACATGTAGCCTAACACCAGTCTCTTAACAATCACATGCTTGCGGGTCTTTGAAATTCCAAAATGGTATATATTGTATGTCGTTTCCCTGGTGGCCTTTCTTGAGGAGGATTCAATAAAGATTATGAGCCCGCCGCCTAAATTAGGGATGTTGACAATTTTGTCGTCATGAAATTTGATAATACAAAAAATGATACATGTTCTTTCCTGATTGGCTTGACATTTAGTGTTACATTTTCGACCTTGTTGTATGAAATGCCTTTTAAGTGTAGGAATACATTAGGTGCCATGTCTCAAGTGTGTATTGTTATCTGAGACATTGTTTTTGATTTTATTAGGTCAATGTTTCAGACATTTGGAATTTCCTTGGTGACTCTTCCACTGTTTTGCTCTTAAGTAATAGCTAAAAATGTTTGTTTTTCCATTTCTCAAAAGTTGGATATGATATAGTGAATATTGGAAGTCTTACTGTCCGTATGTTGATTCACATTGATTCACAGCTGTTGAAATTGTGCTAACAATAGAGTAGACATTTAGCTAAGGGTAAAAATCTACAGCGTGGAACAACACTTTCTGCTGAAACTTCCATTTTTCTCCTTCTCAAGTGTTTCACCAGATGTGAGATGGTGACAGCTGTGGGCAAGTTCAAGCTGTGCTGATCATGACGTGAAATTTTCTCAAAAGTTGTATCCATGGAGAATGTGATCACATGAAATGCCTGCTGTGTTTGATTGTGTACTAAACTGAAGAAATTTTACCGTAGTTGATATTCGGTTTTGTTGAGAAAGTTGACGTAGCGAACTAAGACCAGGAGTCGTGTTTCATGAAAAGTGACTCGCGACTTAAGTCAGAAATTTGCCCCTGAATTCCACTCTGTTATTTATAAAAAAGGTAAAATCTGGCTTGAGCAAAAGCGCAAAGTTTCTAAGTGAAATTACACATAACTGCTAGTTACTGAGATAATTTCTATAAATTTTTTCTAGAGACTGTGATGCGCTGGTGATTACCTTTATCAACAATTGTAGGATGTGAGCGTAAGACCTAATTTCTCTCTGAAGTCTTGAGTGACTTTTCATGAAATAGTCCCTAGGTGTGCGTTCCGTAGACATAAAAATGCGAAAAATGCAGGACTTCGCGAGATATCAACACGTGTTACAGGCAAAGTACGTGAACACACTAGCTTCTTGCACGAGATTCTTACGTCTACGGAACTCAGCTCAAGCTTGGGTTCTTTGACAAAACAGTGTCATGTACCTTTCATTACTTCCTGGTACCCTAGTACTATTTCTCCCCACTCTGTGGCTAAAATCAACACATTGTCCACTGTACAAAGACTTGAAAGTGTTTACATTATGCAGCTGTTTTCTGGTCATGGCATTGTACCTGTGTAAATGGTGGGCTGAAAGGATTTATTGAATGTTTATATAAATGGTGGGGTAATGTGTTGAAATATGTTGGGTGCAGTGCATGTTTTATATATTCTGAGTGACTCACTTGAACTCTTTGAATTGATATTAAAGAATTCTCTGGCCTTGTTCTTGGGAGGTCAGAATACTGTGCTCATGTTCTGTTTTTATTTTTAAGTTATGGCTATGTAGGACTCTTGGAAAATGTTCAATTTAGGCCAACTTTAGAACAGCCTTTCTCAGAATTGGCTGATCAGATTCACAGGTATTAGCTTACACTGTTCTCCAAAGCCTGTTGCTTTTAAAATGTTCCACTTTTGCATGAGGGGCAATCCCGATTTTGTGATTTTTTTGAAGTTTGCATAGAATGAAAAGGAAACAATGATTTGGAAAACTGTAGAGCTCTAATTTTTTGACATTTTATCTTTAAGATTTATATCACACAGAGTTTGGTCAGGTAATTGATCCTGTTATTTTGCTATGAATGTACTTTTCTTTTTTAATCGTTAAATTTTTCTATAAACAGGCGAGGGGATGTTACCCAATAAGTGATTGGTATGATTGGTATGAAATGAAAAATCAAATTCTATGAAATTTCTTTCAGAAATTTTTTTTTTGCTGAATGGGAATATTTATTAGTTGTGTAGATAAATTGGCTAAAGGTACAGAGTTTCGGATAAGGTCTTATATTAACCTTATGACCTTCAGGGGAAATTGAATTTTGTCGATTTCATTAACAAACATGATCAACATAGAAAATTTATTTGTGTTGCTAAGTTGCTAGTTTGTTCAGAACATCTGTCATTAATCCCCACTTGAGGATGTTGAGACATTTTGTAATCCTTACGAAGGGGAGATATTGCTGAATAATTTTGCTCAGACTTGAGTTACGTCTGGCTGCATATGGGCTGCCCGCTTCTGTTTGGGATTTACGCTAAGGGGTTGATGAAAAATACCATTTGGGAAAATGAACTTGTGCGGATGACTGAAACTCCAGAATATAATAAACGTTTAAATTCTATTTTATCTTGTTACAGAATTTATTGTAATTTTTTGATACTGAAACAATCAGTTAATATGTCTTCTGTATCGTTTTGGTCTTAGGGACTGAACTAGGGCTGAATTTTAGAGCCGAAAATGTATGTGTCCCCATAGACAAGAGGCTTGGACCCATGTTTTAATTGTTTTCAAATGACCAAACAATGATTTACTGTTCATCTAAGTTCATAAATGTTTTGTTGATTGGCTGTTGGATTACTCTTGTCTATGATTATCAATTATTCATAATCACCTGTTAATTGCCACTCAATATCAGATCAATCCAGTGATCAATTGATTAGCGTGGCAAAGCCCTCTACCTCAGTAGTTTTGTAGCACTAGCAGACTGCAGTTGTTGAATTCTCTGAACGAACTTTGGAAATTAGAGCGTCTTTTGTTACTTAGACTGTGATGAAAACAGAAAAATGTATAGACAAACACAAATAGTATAGACTGATTAGAAAAAAACTGACTCTGCCAGTTTCTAATGATGACTGTTGTCACTGCGAAATTGTCGTATGTAGCAGTCGTTAAATTAATAATCGAAGCAAATGAAAAGTTGTGTCAGTACAATGTCGATTGAATTATTAACGCCATGTTAGAGGGTGGGCAATAAATTTGATTAAATTCCATGTTTAATGGCCCCGTGGTTGGTTCTGATCTTAACCACGACTCATTATGAGACCTGCGCTCAAAGACTAAAAAGTTATGCTCGCCTGCAACATGATCCACCGCTGACTGGATTAACAACACATACCAGAACTGACTTTGTTTTTGGGCCCAGTGAAGTCCATCCCAGTACAAGCACAATATTGTCAAAGGTATACTACTGCCTTTAAGTGTAAAACGTGTATTTTGATGCATTATGTGAGTGCTGTACAAACCATAAATATAATAGAGAATAATCTTTCTGTTTGTCTTTGTTGTTAAGACATTTTTTGAAATAATTCTGTATGAATTCAATTAATTTAAAAGGAGATCAAATTTTATTTTGAGCGTGGAAAAACTAAAGAAAACTGAGATGAGTATCATTTCGGCAACCTTAATAAATATCCTATATGGTATCAGTACATAATTTATATAAATTTTCCTCCAGGTGGCGCCCCACCTGGGACTATTACACGCAATCATTTTTAATGTAGCATTATGTGGTACTCTTATGAATCATTAACCTCACTCTGCTATGTTATTTGGCATTGTGAACGCTTGCAGTAATCCTAAGTGTAGGGACCCCTCTCACTGTTCCTTGGTAACAGATGTCTGATTCATACCTCCTCTAATCAATATATGGATCTTGGTGGGGATCAATTGTTATACACCATGGCGCATGTTAAACTTGGGTATTTGTTCTAAACAGATTTGTGCTCCATTAGAACTTTGTTGTTTTGGGATTGGTGAATGATGACCTTTTGCAAGTGAGGCTCCAAAATAGGTCACGTTTTTGTTTGTTTATATGTGGGCCACAGTCACCAGGCATCTGTTGTGTGATGGATTATGGGCTACATCATAACTCTTAGGCCATCATCCAGGGCATGTTATTACGAAAGCGAACCTGGGTTTTTAAAACAAAGCACGTTTCATTCACACTCTTAGTAGTTCTCTGTATTTTGTTTTATTGAAATTTGACAAAATTTAAAGAGGCTTATTTCCATAGGTGTTTTCGTCTTAAGTTCGACGGCGAATTTGTGAACTGTTTTGAAAACTGCTGGACATGCGGGCACATCAGCACTACATATTAAAAGTTATTTCAAAGATAACTAAAATTAGTTTGCTTTTCTAACGAATTAAATGACCGAAGGTCCTCCAACATGATTGTTGTAGGGGCTCGACATCTTTGTAATTGTTCTTAAACTTGATAGTCGTAGGTTCCTCGGAGCCCTATTATGAATAGTTTTAATCTGCTGCAGATTGTACAAATTATCTTGTGACTGTTAATATATGTACTCTTCCCGTTGTATTTTAATTAAAAACTTCATATTGAGATGAATTTTAATTTTAGCCAAAACTGATTCCCAAATGGTGATCTTTTGATGTGATATTTTTCTCAAAATGGACAGAAGTGATTCCAAGATTAAATT
The DNA here is from genome assembly GCA_002633005.1 of Phoronis australis. NCBI lineage: Eukaryota > Metazoa > Phoronida > Phoronidae > Phoronis > Phoronis australis. The sequence continues at coordinate 287,574 of NMRA01000409.1, read as the reverse complement.
CTAAGTTTGCTTTTAAAATTTCCTGTGTCTCTCCAAACAAATGACTAACACAGCTGATACCTAGGTCAAGATGTCATACTTCCCCTTTTCATGAAATAATTAAAAAATTGATTGAAACAATTGCAGATACATGATTGAATGGTTGCTGTTATTGAAAAGGTTACATTTTTGTGAAACATTCCAATAGCAAAGTGTTCTGAATTGAACTCTCGCCTGTTCTAGAATTAAAAAAGCACTGTATGACCTACGCAGAGATTCATTTTGTGTTGAAAATACCTTTCTGGTAAAAATAAATGAATCTACATCTCCAAGTTTGAGCTATTAAAAGCAACTAATGTAGCATTATTCCTCTCGTAGGACAATGCTTAACCCATGCCTATTCTCCTATTGCCACTAAACTGTTTAACTTTTACTGTCCATTTTTATGAATTGTAGAAAAATGTTCTGTTATCATGTTGCCCACATTTCATTCTTTGCAGCCTGCGACTGCTCCATCCAGGGTACTGCGTCTGCCAGTAACTTCCTGTGCGACTCGGAGACAGGGACGTGCCAGTGTAAGGCCAATGTTGGGGGGAGGGTGTGCGATGAATGTAAGGACACCTTCTGGAACCTCGACCCAAACAACCCCAACGGATGCCAGGGTAAGTGCGACTTTTGAGATTTTTGTAGACTCGGGAAAAGCTTCCGCTTCAATATAATGTTTTTTATGTTGTGATGTCTCTGTTGTTGGTGGCTATTTTTTCAGATTTGCACATTGCCACTGTGGTGCAAAGTCAACCACGAAATCCAGAATATACTCGAGTAGAGAATGATAGACTTTTTTATTGAGCTTGTACTTATTAATGGAAAATGTTAAAAATAATTTGAGTAAAAAAATTAGACTCCAGGTGCTGGACTAGCATTGGTTTAGAAACTGGTGCCATCTGGAATTTAAACCGAATGACAGGTGTTAGTTTTGAAAGCGGCCGACAGTTTGTTGATACTTGTTGACTGGACGTTCGTATTTCAGCCTGCAACTGTATAGCAGCGGGGAGTTTTAACAGTATCAACTTCTGCAACAAGACAACGGGGGTGTGTTTGTGTAAAGAGAACACCCAGGGTACAAGGTGTGGTCAGTGTAAGGTATGTTTGGTACCAAGTCTCACTGTAGGATGTCTGGAGTCATGGCAACAGATGTACCCAGTATTTTACACTTTTATACAAGACTACGATATGCTGTTAATTTGAATTCAGATCTTTTCATTCACGTCAAGTTTCTAGCAGTTCCTTCAATAATTTTTACCCTCCTACTGGCTTGGAGGCTGGAAGAAAGTGATTGGATTTTGGTAGCACTAAGGCGTAGCGTTGATACAAGAATTGCAGAGATTATAGTTATGTAATTATTGATGTGTGTTGCCTGATGACAGGATTAGTGACATATCCAAAGCGATCTGTCGGAAAATTTCCAATTGACTTGTTCATAATCTGACTGCAAAATATATCAAAATTATGTAAAAGCATTTAGCAATTGACATGTATTACAATTTGAAAGTTCGAATAGCAGCCAAACTATTTTATCTCGGAAGCTCTATCATAAAACTTGTTCTCAACCTGACCTGCAGGTTGCGTGACATGCATGAAGCCATCACATTGGACACATTTTGATGATTGTTCTCTCCTACAGTTGGGTAGCTACAACTTGACCATTGACAATCCCGACGGCTGCAGCCGATGTAACTGTGACCTGGGGTCATCCTTGACCGCTCAGTGTGATGGAAGCGGAGTGTGCTCTTGTAAGCCGGGCTATAGTGGACGGAACTGCCTCGCAGTGTCTTCCAGGTCCTTTGTAGGAGCGCTGGATTACTTGACCTATGAAGCTGAAGAGGTCACGGATGTGGATGTAAGCTAAGGGATGATGCGGGGTTTGGAATTTTCCTCTTTTAAGTGGATTTCCTCTTTTTTGGTTTTGATTCTTCTTATTGATTTCCAGTTTTCTTTTTTTTCAATATCTTTGTTTAGCATTATTTTGACTTAAAATGTGCAAAAACGTTTTATTTCACTTACTTTTTACAATACAGGAAATATTTCTATAACGTAACCCTGTTTATTTGTGGAACGATTCATCTCCTTTTTGTAATTGGTCATTCCAAGCTCTCTAGATGGGAAATAATGGCTTGGGCATTATGTTGGGAATGTTAAGATCAGAGATCAAGTTATAAGTTGTTTGGGCTGAGGCGTACTGCAGGATTTCTGTTTGAAATGCCGATAGCTGTGACCAGTTTCTGAAAATTCCATGTTACTGTGCATGGTTGATAAGTTGCGCAGTATACTCCTATTTTAAAGATTTTTTGTACACATTTCATTAAAAAACTACAGTCCATTGTAACAGGTGCAGTTATAGTAGCAGTATCATATTATAAAAGCTCTTGGATTAGATTCAAGAAAATAACACACATCGAAAAATGTTTTCAGTGTTCATGTTGTGGGCTGAAATTTGTTTGTCGAAAACAAAAAGGTTTAATTAAGTGAAACGAGAAATTCAATATAAAAATGTGTTCACAACAAAATGAGTTCGTCTATTATTATATGAACTTTGCATCATGAGGAAAGTTGGGTGATGTCTTGTTTGGCAGTATTTCCAATCTCAAGGTGTAAAAGATTTCGTCAACTTTTTGACAACAAATTACATTTCCCGGCCCTGTTTCAGTATTGTACCTTGCACTTGATATTGCAGTATTACGCATTTGTTGACCGATGGTCACCCCGTTATCCAGCCGATAAAAACTCTTACCATGTCGACTTATGTGCAGTCTTCAGAAAAATTCAGTTTACGTTTTTCAACTTGACAAACAGGCCCCGGAACTTTGCTCTCCAGTTACCACTTTGTTTTGTCTGACATGTTCTTTCATTTTCCCTCTGTAGCCAAAGCTTGTGGTTGAGAGGGCATCAGGCCCCACCCACACTGGGCGTGGCTTCGTCCGATTGGACAAGACGACGTCAATCAAATACACTGACGTCCGTGTGCCAGCTGACCATAGATACGATGCAGTCTTCAGAATGGAGGTTTGTTAGTGTTTGAAATTTGAGGTGATTTCGGAGCTTCTATAGAGCTGAAAGGTCATTATTCCGTTAGACCAGGTTCATAAAGTTTCTTTTCAATTGTCACCTGAAATTCTATGAGCCTGGTCTAAAGAAATCATGAAGCGCCAGTTGTTATCGAGCTCAGAAATCACCTGTAAACTGAGTATGTAATGAAAGAAGACCAATTTTGTAATAGTAAATGATGTAAACCAGAAGTTGTTTTTTACTTTTGAAGCAAATGCACTTTATCTTATCGTACCTTCTAACAATTAAATTTCATACCTGTTTATTCGTAATATTCAAGTAAATTTATTGAATCATTTGTTGATCTTTAATTTTGAAACCCAAACCAAACAAAAAAGGAACTTAATCACCAATAAGCCTACAAATGACGCAACTAAATAAATTCAACACATCTTACTCTCTATATCCAGGAGGGGTAAGCTACCATCTGATAGTTTTTTGATTTCTTGATAATGTATTTGTTTCATTAATTTTACTAATTTTAATTATCTCTGAAATTCCTTCATTTACAGCCTTCTGATTCCAACGCTACAGTGCAGGCGACCTTTGGCCGTCAGTCCAATGTAGGTCATGCCTGCGGTCAGCAGACAGTTCTACCCAATCAGGAACTGAGCGTGTCTAACGGAGGTATGGTGTTGGAATAATGCGTTTAAAATTTGTCAGAAAAAGTTTACATGAAAACATATGTCAGCACGTGACGTTTTTCACCTAAATGCCCTTTATTCTCAAGCCTCTTTCAAGAATGACGTGTAAAACAAAATCCGGTATAACTTAGAGAAGTATGCGTAAACATTACATTCGTGACCTATGGCTTGACAATGGTGGACGTCCTCGTCGAAACGTGTCGTGTTTAAGACACTTTATTAGTTTTATTAAGACTTTGCTGAAACGTGTTACCACACGATCATATAATAGTAAGTGAGAATAGAAGTAGTTTTATGTGAAAATATTGACATCTTAATCTCATTTTCATTCATTCAAGTCTTGTTTATGTGTGACACTTGTATCACGTCGACTTCCAACCTTCGTTAACTTTTTACACATATTATCTTTCTCTTGAAATTTAGACTTGTAGTTCTGCTGGTGTTCACCAGGCGGTGCTCATTACTGTTTGCACAATATTTATCCTTGGAAGTAATAAGCGTTTAGATCTTCAAACTTCATTCTTTCTTGATATTTTTTACAATGTTTACTTTTTAATTAATCATTATCATTTTCTCTGTTTCAGAACCTGTTTGTCTCCAAGGTAACAAGGACTACACTGTAGAAGTCATTGTAACAGTTCCTGATGGTTCCTTTGTTCTTCTCGATTCGGTATGGTTTGTCTTTGCTTATGTCTATCTCTTGATTATTAGCTGATCTATGCAAAAAAACCAAGATGTTCATTTGGTATTGACCGATCATATTGCGTTCATTTGGTATTGACCAATCATATTGCGGTTAATTTGAAAATTTACTTGATGCACAGGTTGAATGTCAGCGAAAGTTAAAAAAAATTACCGTAGTACTTGACATTGATTTTGCTGTATTGAAATGAAGTCAGTTTAATGTGCATTTGCATAGTTAATCACGATTGCACCCTGTGTGTTGTCGAGCTTAGGTGTCATATTTTTTGGCTTGTTTGTTTCAAATTTGATTGATGATTCATTTTAGGCGTGTAAAGTTCCACTTTTTTAGTACATTATTTCATTTTTAGCTTGTTCTGCTGCCAACTCTGCAAGACATGACATCTTACGTTTCTGAGGTCACCACTAGCGCCACCAAGCAGCTGATGGAGAAATGTCACAGCCTTGCCAGGGGAGGCAACTGGGAGGAGAGGCGGGCTCTAAACTGCTACAACGGAGCAGAGTTTAGCATTGTGTCTGGGTTGACTCCGCGATCTCCCTGTGAGTTTACCAGTAGCTATAACGAAAGTTTAAAAAACTTTTATTCGTATTTGAGATACGAACTTTAACAATTAAGGTCATTATCTGCCATGTCTTGGATATAGTTTTTTTACTGGTCACTTTTAGTGTGTGCTGTAGGTGAGCCACACGACTCCATCTGGTGGTGAAAGTCAGTTGTGATAACCTTCAGTTGTTACTTGCAGCTTGTGACTGTGACCCAACGGGTACGGTGGCGGGGTCAACCTGCGACTCTCGCGGGGGTCAGTGTCAGTGTAAGCCGGGCGTGGGTGGACTGCGATGCGACCAGTGCTTGGCATTCCATTACGAGTTTGGAGAGANAGCCTTGCCAGGGGAGGCAACTGGGAGGAGAGGCGGGCTCTAAACTGCTACAATGGAGCAGAGTTTAGCATTGTGTCTGGGTTGACTCCGCGATCTCCCTGTGAGTTTACCAGTAGCTATTACGAAAGTATAATAAACTTTTATTTGTATTTGAGATACGAACTTTAACAATTAAGCTCATTATCTACCATGTCTTGGAAATAGTTTTTTTACTGGTCACTTTTAGTGTGTGCTCTAGGTGAGCCACACGTCTCCATCTGGTGGTGAAAGTCAGTCGTGATAACCTTCAATTGTTACTTGCAGCTTGTGACTGTGACCCAACGGGTACGGTGGCGGGGTCAACCTGCGACTCTCGCGGGGGTCAGTGTCAGTGTAAGCCGGGCGTGGGTGGACTGCGATGCGACCAGTGCTTGGCATTCCATTACGAGTTTGGAGAGAACGGCTGTAAAGGTACTGGGGGGTTATTGTCTTTTAACGTTGGGGTATTCTTGAACTGAAGTTTCATTTTACACCATGATTGAGCTGTATTATTTACAAGTTAGTGAAAACTTGAAGCAAAAGTTCCCAGGTGAAGCTTTGACTTTCAGTTTTCTGCTCATTCCTATGACACTGTTGTCGTGACTGGTGACTCCCACTAGATTTTGTAGTAATATTTTATTCTTTGACATCCAATTGAAATAATGGAAAACAATGATGGGAGTCTCACTTTGTGATGTAACTGATATTCATATAACAATAATTCTACTTAAGTGTGAACCATTCTGTTTCGGTTTACGACTTTTGAAGAGACGTCATCTGAGTTTTTCAGAATTCAAGGTTTTGAAAAAATTAACAATTGAATTGTACTACTACTGTAGCTTCCAAAGTGGATGAGTTTCTTCTAGCTTCATCGAGGTTGTGGTGGAAACTTTGAATCAAAACGGTTGAACAATAATTAAAGCTGATAATCATCTGTGATTGAGATGGGAAATTTTGTTTCAAAATTTTTTTCCAGTTTCCGATATGAGGAAACTTCGACGACTTTTTGTTGGAAACTACAGAATATGCTTTTATGCTTTTCTAACGAAACTGGACATGTCCAGCGTAACGATGATTGATCTGTGGAATGAATTTCTTGATTGTGTGCCCAATGTTGAACGATTAGTTTAGTGTTAACATTGCATGTTGTCACATGACATATGGGGAAGTTGGACCTCAAGTAAGGCTGCCAAAAAGTCAAAATTAGCGATGTTATTTTTCCTTGAAATCTAAGGCATTTTTCTGCTTACATGGTCTTTATTGGCATTGTTATATTTTTTGCAAATTTTCGGCAGTTTTGTGACATGTATTTTCTATTTTTATTTTATAGCCTGTAACTGCAACTCTCTGGGATCTCTGCTGCAGTCATGTGACAAAACAGGGGCATGCTCGTGTAAAAAGAATGTGGATGGAAACAAGTGCGACTCTTGCTTCCCTGGTTACAAGGGGTTACACACAGGTGAATGTGCACTGCTTGGTTTCATTGACCTTTCAAACGCTTCTGATGCCGTTAATTTAGTAATCCCCTAACCAGCTAAATTTAACCAAGTTTGGGCAAGGTTGTCAACCACTGTACGCTAGTTTTTTAATTTTCATTCCAAGCGCAATCAACTGTTAGTGAACATTGGTCATTACAGCGATGAGACATAGTGATGCTGCTCTCCATGTCTCCCAGAGAATTCTGAGTGGTTTGCACTTCCCTTTGCTACACACATGAATATGCCAACATTCCATGATGTCCAACGACTTTGTAGTTAATATTTGGTTTTCTTCGCAACTTGGGGTGTGGTTTGTACTTGATGTATGCAAATTTGCAGACAATTCAAAGTATACATTCTCTCATTGCAGGGGAGGGTTGCTCTCCTTGTGATTGCAATGGCCGCTATGCCATTGACAGCTCCACGTGTGATGACTACGGCAAGTGCAATTGCAAGCCCGGCGTCAACGGCATACGATGTGAAGGCTGTCAGGCAGGGTAGGATGATTGCGTTGGGGATGGAGGATATATATCTAGTTGAAATCCTTCCAAATTTCTCAAGAATTGCATCTTTAATCATGCTGAGAAAAAATGTGTAATACCTGCTTTGGTTTAAGGTCAAGGTTTTCATAAGGGACATTACATGACAAACCAAATGTTACTGGGCCAGTAATTTATGCGCATTGCAACCTGTGCACTCCCGTTTTATTTTAGGTACTAATTAATAAGTCCAGCTTTTAACATGATTTTGCAACAATAGGGAAAATTAAAAGGGGACTTTCAAGTAGCAGCCTGGTGAATGGTCACATAGGACTGGACACTAGTGGCCTCTAGAGGACGATGAAGTAATTTTTGTTTTTTATAAAAAGCATCATGTTGTGTTATGGCATACACTGTATGACAGTCTTTTTGGGATGTTAAAATGTTCCCCTATGCCACCCGGTGTAAAGAAGAATTACCACCTGGTACATTTAAGTGGTGATGAGAGTTAGTGGTTCCACTTGTTATGCCTCTATTACTTCCTGAAAGTTCCCCGTTATGGTGTCCGCTTCTCCAGATGCCGCACCCGTACTATTTTGCTTGAGTGATGCATATTTTCAGTACTGTTGGACTTTAACCGCATGATTTTGCAACCAACTGTCATTATATTCATGTGCTACTTGTTCCAGGAATACGTCGGGAGCTTAGTTTGATCTTTTAGAACGTGCAGCTTGGATACACCGTAAATAGAGAACGGAGTATTGTGCATGCCATTACATGGTTACATAGATTCACTGGGTTTGCTATCTTGCAACTGCGTAATGTGTGCGATGAACTGTTGCTTGACCTTTGATCACTAAGGTCAGACAGCGAATCAATGACCCCGATTGAAGGTCAACCAGCAGCCAAATACAGCGATCGACAAATGCATCATGTAGCAGTGTACAACTGATTTGTTTAATCAAATGTGGTTTCTGCAAAGTTCAGTTAGTGGTCACGAATTTTCTTCCTTTCCAGTTTCTACAACCTGACGGATGCTGGCTGCGAGTCATGTGACTGCCATCCAGACGGTAGCTCCAGTGCCGTATGTAACGACAAGTCGGGAGTGTGCCAGTGCAAGAACAGAACTACCGGTGACAAGTGTGCTCAATGCAAGCCAGGTATGTACCTGATCACGTGACCTAGAATTCTCTGGAAGAACGTCAGTTGATATTTTTGACGAAGAAATTTTCCCCCACAAACTAGGAATGTTTGCCATGAGGTTCAAAAACTTTTTAAATTCACAGGATTCTGTAACATTTGTTTACACCATTGTCTTTAAAACAGCTGTCTATTTGTAAACATTGAAGCCATGTAAACATTTATAATCAGGATTTAAACAATATTCGACTTCAAAGTTTTCCATATGCCATTAAAACTTGACTACGTGGCGTTCAAAGGAAAAGATAATTTTCAAAAATGTTTTCTGTGTCATGTATTTGGTTTAGGGTGACTATCCATTTAGAACTGTTTACTTGTAAACCCAAATGAAGACTAAGTCAAGCAACTGTTACATTTCCAAATTAATCCATTGTTTTCTCGTCCGTCCACAGTTATCCATTATGACAGCAGCAGTAGTTAGGCCCGGGTCTGTAGCTAGTGCACCCGTACTCCAAGTAGCGATATGTCATCAAGCCAAGCTTGCCCGAGTCTGGCTGAATGTGTTTGTCTGGGTTGGTGCTGTGTACGGGTTGTTGTTTGTAGATGGTCAGCCCACCAAAACACTTGCCAGTCCTGTAATGGAGTGGCAATACCTCACTGGCCTTTTTGGCTCACTCATTTGCCGTAAACTCCTTTGTTAGACGTTGAAAGTTTTATTTGATTTTGAATTATAATACATCCTTCAATTCGTTACTGAGGGTGATCAGCTGATTGCTTTGCAGCAGACATAAAATTTTCAAGTTGTAGTTTTGAATTCTTTTTGAAGGTGGCGCTGTTTTCTCTGATGTATATAGAAATGGTTTTGCAGTGTAAATACGGCAAATAGGTTATATCTTTAAGAAAGGAAACTAAAATTTAGTGTAATTACTAGTAGGTATTTTAGATAAAAAATCAGTGTCTTGCACTAGTGTCAAGTTCAAGGTCACTACTTACGTATTTGGGTCCACATAGCCGCCCTCACTCTTCATTCGTTCCTTCATGCTCGCCGTCAGCCCGTTGCAGACGTCCAGACAGTAGGAGTCAGTCAAACGGTTCCTCCTTACAGCCCATGTGAGGCCACTGACATTGTTAAGTGCCACGCACTGTGACTGGGCCAGCTCATCGTAGACATTGTAGAATAATGTATTTGTAGGGGCTGAAATAGGACGGTTATGGGTATGACTAGGGGTTTGAAGGAGTAAGTTACTACAACCGTGGTTTTTGGTACTAGAAGGTGCAGATTCTGTTCCTGGTTGTTGGTGTTAAAAGGGGCAGGTTATGTCCCTGACCTGAGGGGCTGAAGGGATAGATTATAACCCAAATGTTGGAGTTGACAGGGGAAGGTTATGATGTTTTCGACTGTAGGGACTTGGATGGACGGATATAAGTTTGACTTTAAGGGTTAGAAAAGGTAAATTTGGACCCTGATTGCTGATTATGGAAGGGGCAAATGATAATTGTGACTGGTTTAAAGGGACATCTTGTGTCCCTTATTATGGGGGCTGCAAGGGGTAGACAGTGACCAAGACCACAGGTACTAACAAGGGGAGATTATGCCTTTAATTGAAGAGACTGTAGGTGACATTTTTGATCATGATGACTAAATTGAACAACAAATGTAATGCATTTTCCTTGAGTTTTTGAAAATAATAATGGTTTGTCGTATTTGTCTTTTGTCAGTCGCAGCAAAGTTTTCCAAGTTCAAAAAAATTTATCAGCAAATTTCTCTGGATAGAGGCATTTCGTCATTTTTTTATTGAAATTGTTGTTTTTAGGAAAGTATGTTGTGTTAAAGTTTTTGGATAAGGCCAAAGATCAATGGTTCTGGTCTGTTTTTGAAAATCAAGTAGGTGGTGTGTCAGTTTTTAGTTGCTTATTTTTTCAAAAAGGAAACTTTAAATCTACCAGAGACGAGCAAAAATAATGTGTGATTTGTTTTGAATTATTACTCATTGCTTAGCACTTTCTTTCTTGCCTTTGTATGGCTTTTCAAAAAAAGCACAAGACCGCAACTGAAAATGATGTGGGCTGGCATTATTTTAGCTGCTGTGAGGACAGGTTTCAAAATGAGTCGGGGTAAAGACCAGAATCATCTTGTGAGACTCAAATAGAGGCAGATCAGACCCATGCCAGGGCACAACATTGTCTTGTTCCTTGAATAACTAGAAGGAGACATTTTTCGATTTGTTTTTATATATTTGACCTCTGAATTTTTGTCCTTGTTTGTCTACCTTGTTGTTTACCCCTTAATCATGAACCAAGATGTTTTACTGACTTTGATCACGGCATGTGGTAGACAAAGTCTACTTCCAGGGTAGGGGCCAGTGGGGTAGGTCACGGTCACAGCAGAAGGCCTGCAATTTTACTGTAGAAGTTTCCAAGAATGACTTTGCATGCATTTACTTTTGTGGACAGATTAGTATATCATGATCTATTTCATGTGGGTGCTTACTGTCTTATGCATGGTGAGGAATTTTAACAAACAGTCTAGTTTTATAGTGACGGGCATGACGCTTAGCATGACATCAACTTGCTAAGTGTGACTTAGCAATATTCCCAGGTGGCCAAGCAGGAGATGAGGTCACCAAAACAATGAAGCCTCATATGCAGGATGTGCGAAAACCCTTAACCCCATACCCCTACTTGCTCAATACCCCACTGGTTCAATATCCTGTGCAAGTTCTCCTATTGATAGGATCAGGAGCCCATTAAGACATTTTGTCTTCGCATGAGTCATGGACGAGCCCATCCAGATTTTGATGAACTATTTCGATCCTTGTCTCCATTTCACCAACACAAAAGTTGTCAGACTGTGAGGAGGGCTGTCCTCTCTGTCTGTGCCTGAAGGGGTTATCTAGCTCATTTTTTGACTACTCCCTTGGGGAAGAGTCTACTTACACGGGGTAAGCTTCTTCTCCAGTTCGTTGGTTTTTTTTACCAGGGCTGTCTCTAGTAACTTCACTTGATTTTTCAGCATTGTGAGCTCTACTTGTAGCATTGCTGTAAGAAGGAAATAGCTTGACGACTAAGAAAATCCTTGTTCTGATATTTTTTACGGCATGAACAGAACACGTACTCATTTCAAAAAATGAAATTATGAATAGTCTATCCACTCACTGAATTATTTCTGCAGGTTAACCGTTATTTCAAAGTTGAGTAACCTTTCACATTATTTTCTTCATCATAGCCAGTTCTTTTGAGACACACCCACTTTCTCACTCTGTCTTTAACTGCAAACTTTTTCAATAAGCTGAATTTTATTGTCTTCGAAAGTTTAATGTCCTCCATGTGACCGTCGCTAAATACTCACTGAGTGAATTCTTGTCTATATCCTTTCCTGGGGGCCCCGGCGGTCCTTGTGGTCCTGTTGCCCCTGGCACGCCGTTTGACCCCTGCACACCCTGGGGGCCAATAGCACCAGGAGGACCCTATAGGATGAGTTATTGCATCAAACTTGAGTAAACACAACACTCTGTCATATTTCTTTTAGGGTTATGCAAGATTCTAGAAAAATGTCCTGATTTGGTTATCTTTTTAGCGTCGTATTTCAGAAATGGCTGAGCATGTGTTCACGTGAAACTTTCATGTATTATGCATTATGCACTGTTTTCCAAAATATTGTTAGGAATTATTTTCAAGATGTTCCTCTTTTGCACGAGAGGCTATCAGATGTTGGGACTGATATGAATTTTATGAAATAAATTCCAAAGTTGCTCATAACAAAAATGACATGAAAATTTATTAAAAATATCTTGTATTTGAGATGAGTATCAAACAACAAAATTAAAATTTTAAAGTGTATCTTCCTTCTTGCTAAATTTTTTCTAAAGACATGGTCATGAGACCCAAGTGGTTGCGGTTTGGTATGAATCGCGTCAAAAATATAATTGTACAGAGTTTCTACTGTCAGAAATTGTGTGCTTTCACGAAGTTAAGTTCTGCAGTGTTGTAGATATTAGGGTAAATGTACACACTTGTTGATAAGGTTTGACGTAACGTAATGGTTTGTATGCTAATAATGCAGCTTATATTTCTACCTAATGGAAAAAGAGGATCCACCAAGAACAGCAAAAACGATGCGGGATTTGTTTTTTACTCACGTCTAGACAAATCATGGCTTTCCAAACCTTCCCTACCCTTGCTTATTCCGTCTCATAATGAGAACTGTTGGAAACCAGAACCATAAATTTTCGACTTAACCAGAAAGGACTTTTTCTTACAGTTTTGGTTGATTTTTGATGAGAAATGCTACAAAATGAAATTTCTTTTTTCATTGTACTATGCACTGAACTTACTTACCGCTGGTCCCTGATCTCCCTTATCACCTTTGACCCCTTGGTCTCCTTTCTCCCCCTTGGGTCCTGGAGGACAGTTGCAGGTGGGGGTGGGGGCAACGACGTCGACTGCCAGGCCATAGGACCCCAGCATCAGCAGAACAAAGAAGGCGGCAATTGACTGCATCGTTCAGGAGACTTGAAAAACACATAAATAATTGAAACTGAATTGTCAGCATCATTCTTCTATATTAAAGCTTGAAAGGCTTGAAATTACGGATAACACTAGAAATTGATTATTCCCTGTTAACAAGATAATTTATGTTCACTTGGTAGATTTAAAGCCACTGGGCGTGGTCTTTGAAAAATAGACGCGTTTCAACTTTGCAATTTGCTCATATTTGCCCAAGCAAAAGTTGGATATTGCTATTTTCTGATTTGTGAAAACTGTGTGCGTGACAGAGGATGTCCACTTTGGGTGTGCCTATTGAAAACCCTTCTAAGTTTAAACCCAGTTGGTTTTTGCCTGCGATTTAAATTAAAATTCCACTACACACTTACCTGATTTATTGCACTGAAAAGTTTGCAGTAACTGAACGTGATAACATTTAAGTATGTAGCTCTGACGCAAGTTACCTTACTTATCTTGTTTCTTGTCAATCCGAAACATTTACCTTCAGATAGCTCCAGTCTCGATACAAAAATGTTTGCTTAAAATGAGATAGAAGAACGTGATAAAGTTCACTTTGTTACTGATAGTATGTCTGTCTAGAATTTATGCGTGAACGTTCAAATTTCCTTTTGAGTTAATTTCTGTCATATTGTGAAAGTTTTTCAAGGTTTCTGATCAGTGAAATGTGTAAACTTGGTGACATAGTTTAACAAACTTTGAACAAAGTTTCAGTCCACTTCACTTATCGTATTTCCTTGCTGATTTATTTTGTTTGCAATGCTTTGAAAAAAATGACTTGTCATTTATCAAGACGTTTTTAATTATTTGATTATGGAGAGTAAGATACTTTGTGGTACGGTTTGAAATTATATCTTTATTGAAAATTGAGGAATTTTTCTTAGGAAATCAACTCTGAAATCACCTGTCACTGTAGTTTCATCTAAGATTATGTGGGGCTTTATCAACAAGTATTCATATTTATCCACGTGCCTACAAAACTATGAATTTTAAATTCAGTAAAAGAATACTTCTATTTTCTGAAAGTAGGAAGCTTATGGAATTTGATTTTTGACGACTTTTTCCAGTCTGCCCTTAATTGGGTCACATTGTTTCATAAAAATCATAAAATTTCTATTTTTGATAGCCCATAACACACAAACAGAACATTATTTTTAAAAACAATTTCCAACAGGGGTTTAAGAGCAATGCATAAAGCACAAAGTCTTAAAATTTCATATGAATTTGATGAGACATTTCTGAGATATGATGTTGGGAAGTTTGCTAAATTTGGACATTTTTGTAGGATCTTACTATCGCAACCTAATGTTGTTCGTTTTTAATCTGATTTACACTTTGGTTGTCAATTGGATAAAGTTCAAGAATGTCCGTTATCGTTTTTTTTTTTTGAAGACCACATGACTGCTCTTGTCATTTATGAGACTACATTCTTTATGATCTAGGCAATAATTTCCACATTTTTACTGAGTTCGCTTCTCGTGTTTCATTTGTTGTCTGTTGAAATTTGTAGGCTACTTCGGACTAGGCGCCTGGGATCCTGTGCAGGGCTGTTTACCTTGTTACTGTTCTGGACATACGACGTCTTGTTCATCAGCGCCACAATATTATCTGACCTTTGCCAAGAGCGATTGGTCGGTGTCTGCAGATTCGATCACCGACCCAGTGTGGGATGCCGTGGATGGCGAAGGGCGTCTTGTCACCTTTGAGTCGCCAACCATGACAACAAAGGAAGATGGATTGGTCGATATTAGGTATAAACACTAAGTTATTTGAATAGTACGGAATGTTATTGACTGGTTTTGTTATGTACGTATGATTATATGAGCCACCAATTGATTCATCTAGCTTAGATTTTTGTGTGGCTTTAACAAAAATTGCCAAACGATGCGGGGGTATTTTTGAACAGGAAAGCGTGGGTTTCAAATTGAGTTGGGCACAGACCACAACCAATTGTTCTGTTTGGCCTTATTCAACAGTTTCTATGTCCTGTATGTTGCAGTGTTTACTTCTAATTAAGTTAATACAGATTAAGAAAGTTTCATTCATTCATGCTATGGTACATGACAAATCAAAACCAACTGAAGTCAATCTAGGGGTGCTGGCGATTGGCAAGCCTATTTGTTCAGAAAAAAACTAGCCTAGATATGTTGTTTTTCATCTAAGTGAAATGACTTGTGAACTAGATGTCAAACACTAGAAACTCTTCAACTATTAGACAAGTCAACTGAGTAGCAGACCCAGATGGTGAACTCCTCTGAACCTGAATGTTATAAAGTGAGGTGAACTCCTCTGAACCTGTATGTTATAAAGTGAGGAATGCTTATTTGCCTTCCAAGAAGCCCTGTATGACTTTCAATAAGGTTCTGTGAATTTTTAGACACAAGTTTTATGGTGCAGCCTGCAATCTTTTTTATTTTCTGTCATTTTAGTGAATTTTTTGCTTCAAATATTAAATGCCAAATTCAAATATGCTAACTCTTGCTGTGTTCACTATTTCAGGAGAGTTGTTCTTGTGTCTAACGTCGACAGTAACCAACCTAAAACTCACCTCTTCTTCAAAGCAATTGATTCTTTCCTTGGCGACAAGCAGTCTTCCTATGGCAACCAGTTGACCTTTGAACTGTCATCGTCGAGCAACCATTCTTTGGTCAACAGAAGTAGTGGTGATGTTGTCATCAGAGGCAGCCATGTTTCCTATGCATTGGTTGCACAATTCCCCAGCATTCCAGAGCAGCAGCCTACCAAGTACACGGTGAGTTTTTTATCTGGCCAAAATTTCTGGCTATGGTTAGGAGTGGATAATGGGTCTGTCAATACTGACCTCATTTGAAAATGTTATGAAATTTGAAAAAGGAGGGCAGTCCAGACTATATTTTACTTCCAACTGATACTGAATACGACACATTTGACTTTAATTTGCAGTTTACGCTACGGGAAGACGACTGGTATATAGACTCCATTGGCGGACCTAGTGCCACCTATGAGCAAATGATGAAGGTGCTATACAGTGTGGAAGATTTACTCATCCGAGCCAAATACAGCAACGTAAGTGAACGATTCCGCTTAAAATATGTGCCGAAAATAATTTTATTGACAGAATTTCATTTCTTATTCACGATGCAGGTGTGTGTCACCTGTCACGACTCATCAAGGGTACTCTGATCGTAAATTGTGCTGGCCGCCATGACGGGGACTTTTGAGTGATTTTTTCATTTTGGCTTTTGCTGGATTGCTTAAACATGAAAAACAAACAATGCTAAATGCGTCCATCTCACTTGGGCTTACAATCTCCATGCCACAATATCTTACTATCATTTATAATTGAGAAGTAATCTGCAGTTAAAAGTGTTCGAAATCAACTTTTAAAGCGACCATGAACCTGCCTTCCATTGGAAAAATGTTGAAGTCTCTTTTCACTCTAACTGCTTTCTGGGACAACTTATTCTTGATTCATATGAGAAGAGACTTCCAGCTCCAGAAGAACTCAGGTATGACACATTGTCAAGCCATGCTCGGTGCATAATGATGATCTTGACAAGCCAACTTGGCAAACCTGGTCTCAAGAAAGCAAAGACTCTTTTTCTCTCCAAGGCTTGGAATCGCCTCCAAACTGAGTGCAGAAAAAGCTTAGACCAGTTTTGTCTATTTCAAAAGTCTATTTTTGCCAGAAGACAACTTTTTAGCAACTTCAATAGTTGTCTTTTAAAAATTATGCTAATTAATGATGACACTGTGGCTTCAGAGCATGAAGTGTGCCATAATTATAAAAATGCTGTGATATTTCAGGAGTCTGGTGCTGAAGTCAGGCTGTACTCAGCTAAGCTGGGTTATGCTACGTCTGTAAGAGAAAAGTCAACCAATCAGAGCGTGACAAATATGGAGTTGTGTCAGTGTCCTAGTGGCTACAAGGTAAAGTTGGATTTTGCTGACGTGGTTCTAGATATGCCAATAGTTTTTTGTTGAGCGGCGAAAGCCGCAGATTGTAATTTGAAGAATGGCTGATATTTGTTGTCTGGCTTTGTCAAAATTTTTTCAAAAACCCAGAAATAAGACACTACTGGAAGACGGCATTTCGTCATTTCAGAATAAGCTGGAAGATGTTTATGATTTAAAGTTTTGACAACTTTTGACAAGAAGATATTATCTTTTGAAAACTTATTGAAGTTTGCGCTTTTACTGTTTTCATCAACTTGTGGCAAAAATTACAGTGCACCCAAGAAATGCTTAACAATTGAAAATGATGAATTTTGCTAGAATATCTTCATTGAAATGGGGGAGATGAAGGCGATATAGTGGGAAACTAACATGAGGCAGCTGTCTTTGGAAAATATTTTTAATTTGTCACTAAGTTTAAAAAATTTGACAGTGAAAACTAAAAGAGTCGATGGTTTCTAGTGGTTGGGTGTCTCATTTTTTTAGATGAAGCAGTGCCATCTTTTGTTAGAAAGGCAAATTTCAAAATTTGAGACGAGTTAAGAATTTCATGACAATAGCTTCTCAGGTGATCCCCTACATTAAAATGCATTTCTTTGTTGAAACAAATGTCTGCTCATTTACCAGGGATCTCACTGCGAACAATGTGACGTTGGATTCAGACGGTCTCCCCCCAACAGTGATGTATTCTCAAAATGCATCGCATGTGATTGCAACGGTCACGGCAACCCGTCTAGTCCTTGCAATGCAACAACAGGGGTCTGTAGTTGTATTCACAACACTTACGGGGATAGCTGCGATGCCTGTCGTGATGGTTTCCACGGAAACGCCACGGAAGGTTCCCCGGGTGACTGTCAGCCATGCGCGTGTCCAGGAAACATTCCCCGTGGCGATGTAAACGTGTTCTCCGCGACGTGCTCAAGGAATGCGACTGGATTCGTGTCCTGCGACGCATGCGCTGAAGGTCATGTTGGGTCGAATTGTGAACGATGTGATGTGAACTACTATGGACAACCAAGGAATGTCTCGGTAAGGGTATAAATACTTGTTATAATAATACATGGGATTTTGTCTTTTGGCTAAGAATCACTTCCCTAATGATTGGTGGATCCCTGTTCGGGTGGGTTCAATATCCATGCTTGCTCGTAAATGTGAGTAGGTGTTTATATAGCAAGGACAGTGGCAGGTGATTGAAGTGTACATTTGTTGCCAAACAGATCACTGAGTTTCACATAGTTACGCGTAATTTCTCTTACAGAACAATGGAGGGCGCTGTAGTAAGTGCCAGTGTAATGGTTTCGCCGATACGTGTGATAGTCTGACGGGGGTCTGCATTGCCTGCCGAGACAACACTGCTGGTATGAACTGCGAGAGGTGTGCTGCTGGTTACTACGGCAACCCACTCAACAACAAACCCTGCAAAGGTAGGCTCTTCAAAATGAATGCAGGTTGATTATGCATGGAGGTACTGGAAATTAGAGATGACGGGAGTCGAAATTTTTAGAGTGTGCCTCCTGTCTATCATATTGCATTGCAGAGTAGAACATTTAACCATTGTCGTTGAAAATGTTTGGAAAACTCGTATCTGGAATATGTATGCGGCTATAAGATATCAAAATTTCAATTCAAAAGTGTCTTAATTTTTGCCTTGAAGATATTCTGGAGCTCTGAGTGTTCAACTACTGACTTGCCAGTAAAATCTTTCAGGGCCCTCGTTCATACAAAGGGGAAGGTGCCTCTGCCTTCTGAGAGGGGAATATTTCGGGGTAAGGGGAAAATTCTACCTCCCAATCACCATCAATACCACTCCCATCCTGTTGCAAGCTCTCACAGGCCCTTCCTGAAGTAGCCATTATGCTCTTACAAATTATCACCTGTGTAAGTTACATGTGATGCAAACCTTGAGGGGAATTTTTTTGGACATCATGAGGGGAATTTTGCTTTATTTTTCAATATTTTTCAGGGACGAATGGGTCCGATTTTGAGGGATTAATGGCCTTGTCTTTTCATTAACTTTAATTTCTTAACTAATTTATCTTAATGCCTGTTACTGTTTCTAGCTTGTGACAACTGTAACAATCCCGGCTCCACTGGGGAGTGTGACCATGTGACAAGCCAGTGCGTCTGCCGTCCATTCGTGGAGGGATTCAACTGTTCAGCGTGCGTTGCCAACGCGTTCAACTACTCCAGCGGGCAGGGCTGCCAGCTATGCCAGTGTGATGAGAAGGGAGCGGTCGGCTCCAGCTGTGACCAGGTGAGAGGAGAGCAATGTGGGAAATTTGATCACCCGACTGTTTTTTTTTTCAGTAGACTGTATGTCTGCCAACTATTTAGGATGTTATTCGGAACTTACATTTTGTCTAACAAAATCTTTTTGCATTCACTATTAAAGCTGTGGTGAAAATTCTGAATCCTCGTCATTGTACAATGTTTGAAGTTTTGACATCGGAGGTTTGCCCTCATTTCTTGGAAAGATTTCATTTTTAATGACTACACCATTCCTAAAATTAATTTTTATTGGAAACATCTAACATGATGGAACTCTTCACTGTTGTAAGAACGTAAAAGAAACTTGTTTGACCTCACTTCAAATTCTTGAGGTCAAGGCAGGCAGAGCTAATGAAAACGAAATGCAATTTTTTTTCAGTGTCTTGGCCATTTAGCTGGTCCATGACTTTTTACTTGAATCATTTGACCATTCCCTAATATCAGCCTATTCAATCAATTTAACATCACAGCTTGGATTTATGGTTAAAAGGTGTGTCAAAAGAACGTGTCCTACAAGATTTTGAGACTGAATGAAACTGGTTGGCAATTCAAGTTTCAGGCTGACTTGGAAGATTTAAAAAGTGACAAAATGCTGGAACTTAAGTAAACACACAAAAAACTACATTAATTTTCCCCTCTTTAGGTGTCTTAATATCTATACCAAAATCTGGCCAGTTACCCCACAAAATTGGCATTTTCTAAATCCCTTGGTCATTAAAAACTTTATTGTTACCATGGAGTTGAATTCGACCATCTACGAGGCAAAAACACTTCAGAAAATCATACTGCTGACCTAGCTTTCCAAAATCAAACCACTTCACATAAGTCGCTCTTTATTTCTGAATCACAGTAAGATGATAGCACATTGCGTTCGTGCTAAGGAAACTTGCATGTCCAGTTACTGTAGAAAGAGTGTCTTGTTTTTTTTGCACATTCCGTACCAATTGTTTATTTCTTGTCTCCACAGTCTGGTCAGTGTCAGTGCCGTCTCAACGTACAAGGTCGGAGGTGTGACACTTGTAAGGAAGGTCACTACAACATTAACCCGCAGACAGGCTGTGATGGTAGGCAAATACAGCAGGAGACAAAAGTAATCAGACAAAATTCCCCGTCACGGCGCCTAATTCTTTTCACAGCAAAAATGGCCAGTAATAAGTATTAGGAGTGCAAAGTTCAACAGAATGGCTTAGCCACCTTCACTGCATTTCCAGTTAATTCCCCTTCATTCTCAGTCATCAGGGGAGACTACTCTGGTGATGAATGCGGCTGTCATTCAGCCATCATGACAGAGAATTCTGGGTCGTTTTGTCTGAATACTTTGGCTTGTACTGTTAGCTTTTAAGGTGATCTCTGTTGCTGCATTCTCCGCTGTGGCAATTGCATAACTTAAGATTACAGTCTGTGTTTATTCTTTTGCACATTATGGGGATGGTCGTGTACTTCAAATTTTGACTCCGTCACCATGAATATTGCACGATTGTTGCAGAAACTGTAAAAACTGAGTACCGAGACAGAGTGTTCTCCACAACCTGTTTTGACTTGTCACTGCGTTGAGTGAAGATTTTGACTTTCTTGGGTCGAGCTTGAAAACGTGTGCAATGAGTGTGAAGTATTAGGAGATTGAAATTTCTTAAGCAAATTAGGACTTTTGGTATCAGTGCAATTTATTTATTGCAAGGCTCGACACGCAAACCTCCCAAAGTGTGGGCATGGGCTTTCTGAATTTTTCTATTCCAGGTGAGTTTGAATTTTCTCTTTTTTGGAACACTGGACTCACCTGATATTCTGATTTCTGTGTTTAGCAAAGAGGATCTCGGTCTCTGAAGTCTTACGTCCTATTGGATAATATTCAAATTTCCACCAATACAAACTGGGCAGCAAGCTTTTTATTGAATGAACTTGCCGCGGTGCTCTTTTTATACATAGAATTTTGTTGCAGCCTGTGCTTGCAATATGACTGGCTCTGACTCAATCAACTGTGACCTGGTGACAGGTCAGTGTAGCTGCAACAAACCGTCAATAGGGGGCAGGATGTGCAACCAGTGTCAGAAGGGCTCATCGGGTAAGTGCTTCATTCCATATCGGATCAGATTGTGCGTAATCAGTTGTGACTGTTGGTACGTTTTTCAAGTGACCGAACTATTCAAGGATATTAAGGGAAATGTAGCCACAGGTGAAGGGTTGTTGGATATAATGTGACGAGATTGATTATGATTATTGATGTGCAATGATATCATTTGCATTTGTTTGGTACAAATTTTGTAATTAATGTAATCGTTATGGAGTGTTCTCACTTGTGCATTCATTCGGAATTTTAAGCTGGGATCAAATTTTCACGGATTGGCTATGAATGATATCTTGAGTGTCATGGATAGTAACGTACTGCAGATGCAGTTTTGTGAAAACATTAAAAATTTTCATTGAAATCCTTCGGGCTTTTTCGAAAACACGAAAGCAAGTCAATAGAAGAGCAACTCTTGTATCAAAATTTTGGTGATTTTTGATGCAAATAAATATGACCACTGCATTGTCTAATATTGTAAATTTATGTGAGTGCATTTTTAACTTTTGAAAATTGATTTTTTTTTGGAACACTAACAAGTTTGTTTTTTGAAAACAAGAATATTTTTGTTTTGTTTAAAGTCCATTTTTGCCACTACACAACGTTCTTCTCTTTGTTTTACACAGGTGAATATTCGTACGTGCGTGGCGTCTACGTTGGTAAGTTGTAGTTCATGTTTTGGACAAGAATTTTCTTCATACAAATGCCTTGAAATTTTCCTGGGAATGATTATTTTCATATTTATGCACCCACATATTTATATGTGGGCGCATATTGCTGTCATCTCTGTGTAGGCGTCCGCGGCTTGTCTCCTAAGCCCCTGTTAGGATCTTATTGAAATTTGGAAGGTGTGTTCCTATGGGGTTAATGACAAAGGGCGGCGAGTTTTGGGCCGACCCGAATACCGTTGTGCCCCCTAGTGGCAATTTTAGTTTTTACGTTTGCCTCTGTATCTTCAAAGGTCCTCAACCGATTTTCATGAAATTTGGCACATAGGCATCTATTAATGAGTTGATGCTATGCTTTTGTTTTCGGATGGCCATTTTTACTGTTTTCGAGTCTTTCTTTTGCATCCGTCCCTCCATCAACCAAACCGCTCAAAGAATGATTGCGAAAATTGTCATGTATGTTCTTACTATGAAAGGAATGGCTAACGATGATTTTCCGGCGACTTCAACCACTGTGGTGCCTCCTAGTGGCAGTTTTGTTTTTTTGCGCCCATGGCTGTAACCATTTGCAGGATCTTTACTAAATTTAGTAAGTGTGTTTATATGATGTTAATAACGGAGAACGACGACTTTCGGATGGATCTGACTACTGGTGTGCCACCTAGTGGCAATTTTATTTTTGTTTACGTTTACCTCTTTATCTTCAAAGGTCTTCAACGTATTTTCATAAAATTTGGCATACATGCATTTGTTAATGAGGTGATGCTATCTCTTCATTTTCATTTGGAATCTACCTAGTTTGCGCCACCTAGTGGCCATTTTTTCTGTTTTTTACTGTCTTAATTTAGCAAGACGGTGAATTTATATGATGTTGACAACGGACAACGACGACTTTCAGACGGATCTGATCAATGGTGTGCCTCCTAGTGGCAATTTTAGTTTTTATATGTTTACCTCAGTCTGTATCTTCAAAGGTCCTCAACAGATTTTCATAAAATTTTGAGTATAGCCATCTGTTGAAAAGATGATGCTATCCTCTTTTATTTGGATGGAATCGAGGTATTTTGCGCCACCTAGTGGCCATTTTTGCTGTTTTCAAACCCTGGTTTTGGCGTCCACCCCTCTATCAACCAAATCATACTTACCCTAGGGATGGTTTATAAAATTGACGTAAATGTTCTGTGTGAAGAGGATGTTTGATGATGGCGACTAAATACTGTGATGCCTCCTATTGGTAGTTTTGTTTTGTTTTGCGCCCGTAGCTGTATGAAAATAACAGACGACGACAACTTTCAGGCAGATACAATGGATTCTGTGTCCCCTAGTGGCAATTTCATTTTATTCTGTTTTCCATGGTTTCTGGGAAGTTCCTTGACAGATTTTTATGAAATATGGCATGTTCCTGTTTTTCGATGTATTGTACTTTGTTGTGCCATCTAGTGGCCATTTTTATGCTACAAATAAATAACCCCAAAAGCACACTATTTGCGATGCATTCGTGGGCACATTTCAATGCTCCGCGTTGCTCTTGACCAAGTTTTTGAAAAGTTGCCATGGTTACGTTGAATATCTCAGTGATTTCAATTGATGCTGATGGATATCTTGTATTTTTTTCTTCCAGGGACATTTCCTGACTGCGAACTCTGCGGAAACTGCTTTGACAGTTGGGCCAAGAAGATCGACGAGGTTGGATTGAAGATGGCGACAGAGTACAATAAAGCACTGGGCATTTGGAACAACTTTGGTAAAGGCCGTTGATATCTGCATTTATTACCAGTATACCAGCATTATCCCTCATTTACCAACCATAAAAATAATAGCGATCCCTTATTGCAATTGATGTAACTGTGGTAAGCAAGGCCCAATAAAAGCATTTTCTCCTGTGATGACCATAGGTCCATTAATCGTAATCAGTATCTGTTAAGGACTCCCCTTAAAAAGTGGCCGCTGGTTGATATAGGCTATCTTCTAGTACATATCTCATCTCCCACATGGGGCGACAATCATTTTGACCGTGACATTCAATGAGTTCTGATTGGCTTAAATGTTTCTTTGCAGACAATAAAACTGTTGAGGAGTTCCGGCCCATCCTCGACACAATGAGGCAAAATGTGACTGCGGTTAATGACTCTATTGCCCTGGCACAGACACTGACAGGTCACCTGGGTTACCTGCGTGAGGGATACGATCAGGTCGGGGAGATAAGTCCACTGTATATGACTGTACGATTGTCTCAGTGTTGCCTAACATCTTATAAGTTCATTCTAATGTTGCGTCATTCTTCCCTTTTCTTGATTCTGCATGTTTTAGTTTATTTATTTTTATTGCTAAATGTAATATATAAAATGGGGGTAGCCCCATCAGTTCAAACTGCTTTCCATGGGGGCCTTTTGTCAATAAGGACATTAAATGTANGTTTGATAATGTAATCTTCTGTTAGAGCCTTTTGTGACTAAAAAACAAATATTAAATGAATAAGTGTAACTCCACAAAATAAAACATGCATTGTGTAGTTAAAGGCCATCCATTTTGAAATTAAGCAAATAACCATTCAGTGTTATTTTTGCATTCATTATTATTCTCTGCTACTGTACTTGTTGTTTTTATATAGATTCTCCAGGAGATTGACCGGCTCGACAAACTGTTGGCTGCTTTGGACCAGACGTTTGGACATCTTGATCTGTCTAATGCTACAGCTTTTGACGGAAGTGTCGACGTCGGGCAAGGCGGGACTGAGTCACCCGCTAGTCTACGCACAAAAATTGAACAGTATACCACCCAACAGATGGCAGTGTACGCCGCTGGCAACGCATCGTGGAATAATATCGCAAACATGACAGCTGGTATCATTGCAGCCAATCAGACGATGCAAGAACTTATCCGCCGAGTGGCGGACAGTCTGAACAAGCTTCAAGTGGCAGAAAATAACCGGAATAGTGCAACAAAGATAGCTACAAAACGGAGCACTTTGGAAGAAGTGGACACCAACCGTAACAAGGTTAACCAATTGAATGACGCAATGAGTGGTGTTGATGAAAGTGTAGTTCAGCAGAAGATCTCATCCGCGGAGTCTTCTGCGGGACAAGCCTCCACATCTATCCAATCAGCTTCAAGGACGGTGAACCAACGAAAGGTGGATATGGAGGGAAAAATAACGGAGAGTCAGTATGTGACCCAGAATGCCTCACAGGCACGCGTGTCAGCCAATACTGCAAAAAGTGCGGCCGAGGTTTATAAGGTAGTCTAACATAACATTGCTTTTGCTTATCGCAACAACAAAACCTACAGTGCTTTGGTTTGTTTTATTTTGTGTTTTTGACATGCTATCTGATGAAAGGAGAATATCAGTTGTTTTGGATGTTTGCCGTTACTAAATGCAAATCAATATCTGTGCTTGGAGTTTTTTCAGATTTTGAATAACTGTAAATCCAACAATGAGTTCCCAGCCATCATGTTTGTGTGTTCATTAAATTTCATTGAACAGATCAATGACCATGCTCCTTGTATGCTCCTTACAAGGGGCACGACTAAGAAATAACGATTATGGTAAAATTGGCATTTCTGTGTCGCGTCTCTCTTGACATGGCAGTTGAAGGAAAGAGTACACTTGAGGTTACTGTAAAATGACATCGTTTTTATTTGTTTTTATTTCAGAAACTTGCCACTGAATTGATGGCGAACCTTACAGCAGTTGTTAATGATGTCCGTACGGCACGACAGAACCTTGTTACCATTGGCAACAGAACTAACGTGTCTGAAGCACTGTCATCTGCTACCCTTGCTATAACACTGCGCTCCCTCAGTGCCATCCTTAACATCACTCAACAGATCAACGCCACTAACATCTCGCCGGACAAAGTAAACCAGACATACGCGGCTGCTCGACTTGGAGAGAAGACGGCTGCGGAGGTGCTAAATATCACTGGGCATGCTCAGAAAGAAGCCCTTGATGCCTTGGCTGTCTTCAATAGTATACAGACAAATCTTGGCCAGGCGGCAAGTGATAGAAATTCAACGGAGTATCTGCTGGCCGAAATAGTGACGCTGGAAAATCGTATCAACGCTATAATTAAGACGGTAGGTCCTGTGCTTCTACAATTGACAATCGTTACTTACAGGGGTCCTGCGTTTTAAGAACCAGTTTGACGCCAGTTATTCTGTGGAGAAAACTGGTTCTCAAAATGCGGAACCCCTGTAAGTGCAAATTACCCTCAAGTCAATCAATGAAGAATGAGTGGAAATAAAGTTAAAAGGTTTTTGTACATGGAATACTAAATGTCCTTTTGTACAATCCTTCAAATCTGTGCAGGAAACTGTGATAGGTTAGTGAAAATTTCCGAGAATTTGATAGAACAGAAACCCTACTAGACAGTTTTGCAGCTTAGTTTCAGACTATGTTCTTCTGCGAATGCTTAGTGTATTCTTCTCATTTCTAGTGTATACCAGACTACTGCTTAAAACTGCACAGAAAACTGCACGTTTTTTTTTAATTGACTTTATTGCAGATTTGATGGCATTAAAGTCCGCATGTTGTTTCTTTCAGGTAAACGACAAGGCAATACTAGCGACATCTAGTGGCACTTCCACCAACAACCAGCTGCAGCGATTCAAGTCTGAGATTCTGGGTATAGAGCAGAGCTACCAACTGACCAAGGCTCTTGTGGAGTCTGGACGAAATACTTCCCAGAAGGCACTTGACTCAGTCAACGAGGCAGAGAAAGTATGTTGATACTATCTGGACTTTCAATGGCTGTAGCAATTGCCGTTAACATTAAAATTAAAATTTCACGTCACGTCAAAGTTGTAATCACGGCAGTTGTGTATGACCTGGAGAATAATTAGTCGCGAGTCAGTTGAAAGGTGGACAGGTATATAATTTAATATAAAGAAGTTTAATTTCTGTAATTTTGGAACAGTGATACGGTATGCTATTTAGTAAGTAGTTCATGTATGCAATAAAAGGATACATGGTGTGAGTTTACTGAAAATAGTCACACTGACTATGCTGTCCTTTGCTTTTGGACCACTTGTGTGTACAGATTGGTTGCAGTCTTCCTTGTGTTTGCGGTAGCCTGACAGAAGCTTTATACCCTAGCGCATTACTCGTAAAGCCAAGTACATACCAGTGATCATTGCCCCCATCAGCGTCATCTTCACCGTCCTTATCTGTACATTGTCACCATCGTCATCATCATTCTCAGCATTGTCATCACTGTCACCATCATCATCGTCATCATAATCACCGTTTTGTCACANATTCTTCTCATTTCTAGTGTATACCAGACTACTGCTTAAAACTGCACAGAAAACTGCACGTTTTTTTTTAATTGACTTTATTGCAGATTTGATGGCATTAAAGTCCGCATGTTGTTTCTTTCAGGTAAAGGACAAGGCAATACTAGCGACATCTAGTGGCACTTCCACCAACAACCAGCTGCAGCGATTCAAGTCTGAGATTCTGGGTATAGAGCAGAGCTACCAACTGACCAAGGCTCTTGTGGAGTCTGGACGAAATACTTCCCAGAAGGCACTTGACTCAGTCAACGAGGCAGAGAAAGTAATTATGTTGATACTATCTGGACTTTTAATGGCTGTAGCAGTTGCCGTTAACATTAAAATTAAAATTTCACGTCACGTCAAAGTTGTAATCACGGCAGTTGTGTAGGACCTGGAGAATAATTAGTCGCGAATCAGTTGAAAGGTGGACAGGTATATAATTTAATATAAAGAAGTTTAATTTCTGTAATTTTGGAACAGTGATACGGTATGCTATTTAGTAAGTAGTTCATGTATGCAATAAAAGAATACATGGTGTGAGTTTACTGAAAATAGTCACACTGACTATGCAGTCCTTTGCTTTTGGACCACTTGTGTGTACAGATTGGTTGCAGTCTTCCTTGTGTTTGCGGTAGTCTGTCAGAAGCTTTATACCCTAGCGCATTACTCGTAAAGCCAAGTACATACCAGTGATCATTGCCCCCATCAGCGTCATCATCACCGTCCTTATCTGTTCATTGTCACCATTGTCATCATCATTCTCAGCATTGTCATCACTGTCACCATCATCATCGTCATCATAATCACCATTTTGTCACAGCTAGTGCTGATACGCTCTGTTACATTTATTGTTATTTTGTAATTTAATTTTAGACCCTGAACCAATTGGTCTCCGATGCCAAACAAACTTCCCAGAAGACATCTGCCGAGCGGGCCACAGCTTCCACTGCACAAGATGATTTACGGGACGCCTCAACAAGGCTAGATGTCTTGTCAAAGTACCTCAAGGAGGCAGGGGACATAGTCACAAATGAGCCTGGTGTGGGCACTCTGTCGGGTATGCAAATATTTCCCACAATGCTCTTGTTTGACTGTCTTATTTTGAATACAGGCTTATGGTTAAAACTGTCGTGTTCAGAGCCCACTGCTCTTGTAAGTGCTTGTTTTGGCTACGCTAGATACAGAACTTTACATATTAGAATAGGCAATGTCAAAAACTTTCAATGTAAAAAGACTGCAACTATTTAAAAATAATCCATTTCTTTTCAACAATTACCCAGTTCAATTTTAACTAAATCTCCATGGAATCTTAACAGGTGTTGTTTCGATCACTTTGTCGAAATCGCGATCAGTCATCGTGACTCGCGTTCAAGTCATTTGAATTATGTTTGGCCCACTCTGTTCATTTCAGAAGATTCAAATTTTTTTTTTATTATTCATTAGAGATACAGGTTACCATTTAATACAAAAGCTAACTACAATGTGAGGAAATTCATATTCACCTTAGTGTGATTGGCATTTTATGGATTTCTGAGCAATGAAGTTTTGAACTCCTTCAAAGGGAGCAGTTCTTTTATCATTGGAAGGTGTCGCCACCTGGTTACTTGTGCAAGCAATGATTTATATAAATTATTTCTGTGTAGCAGTACACGTCATTGGTGTTATGGGCCTCTGTGTAAAGAAGTTTTCAAAATCAGCTGGACAGAACTCTGCCAAACTTGGATAAACATATTTTTCCAACTAATGAACCTTTGTTGCAAAAAATAGCTTTTTTGTGTAACTTTTGTTGGGTTGAACGTCACATTATTGTTCTTAGGTGCTAATTGTTTATTTATGGATTAAATTTGCGTGGTAAGTTGTCTTGATTTTGAGAACGTGGATGGGGCAAAATTTATTGAAATTTTGTTGAGATTTTTACCAGAATTAAAGTAGAAAGTAGATCGTGGTAGAAAGCTAATGTCGGTCTTGTGGGTAAAGACTGTTCACTGCCAAATTTCACTGTTATCCAGTTTATTTCGAAAACTACTGTTCATACATGCAGCATCTACCAGGGCTCTTTTGAATGTACCCTGTGTGGGTGTTGGGGTTAATGCACCCTGTGTGGGTGTTGGGGCTAATGCACCCTGTGTGGGTGTTGGGGCTAATCTAACCTATATCAACATTGAATTATATTATGTGCATGCCTCCACCTGGTTTTGATATCAGCTGTTTTGTTGTAGTATGACTTATTGTTAATGTCATTGCGAATAACAGTTTGGACAGATTAGAATGAATTGATTTATTTTTAATTAATTAACATTGCTTTTTAGCAGATGAGTTATTGGCGTGTTTGTTGTATGGTCATCCCAGTAAAAAGAGTGTTTTTGTACTTGTCCTAAACTTAATGCGCATGTTCTTGTACGAAGCTGGAGTAAAAAATTTTATAATTGAGTTTTTTCTCTAAGAATTTGCTATTGATTTTTATATCATTTTGTGTCCAAATCATTTAGGCTTGGTCTAACATGTTTGCCATAAATCTGAGTTCTTATTTTAATGAGCTGTGTTTTGATTGTTCTTCTAGCACTGCTTGACTTGTACAGACAACAGAGGTTTCAGATCTCAGCTCTCCAAGCAGAAATCAACAGTTTAGAAGGCGAATTGGATAGCGTGATTTCAACATTCGAGTCTGCCGATCCAAATTCTTGTAAGCCTTAGTCGTGTTGGATCTCTTAGTTCAGAAACTCGTTTTCGTAGAATGTCTGAGTGTATGATTGCGAGGAACTGCCCAATTCAATTTTCAGAAGGGACACAACTTTGTCTCTTCATAGGTCTCCAACAGGTGGCGTAGTGGAACAAAAAGCATGTAGCCCTTGGGCCTGTTTCTAGAAGAGACTATGGGCTTTTGTCTTATGGCTAACCAAAAGTAAAAAATCTGATTACAAATAGCCAAATGCTTATTTTTTTCTCTTTTGCATTTCTTAAAATGTTTTATTTCTGTCTATACTACCGATTTCTTTATTTTGACCTCAAGTCCTGGACAGTTGACATTCAACCTTAACCCGTTTTGGTGACACTGGTTAAGTCCTCCGCATACCGATATTTGGTCAAAAGTCAAACGATGAAGCCAATAATCCCTTCTAGAGACGGGCCCCTGCTCCATGATTTCTCCCAAAAAATCTTGATTAGCAAGAGGCTGTTGCTATTGGATACTTAGTTTGTTTGTTGATGACTCTATTTTCACTTTGACTGGAAAATGACTAAGTTTCCAATTGGTAGCACTTAATTTATGTCAGCAATAAATGCTTACCTGTTTTACCTCAGTGGTTTTCACATCGAATCTCTTAAAACCCTGTGCAGCACCGTTGTCATAACTGCTTTTTAGTTGATGTTTTGTGGTTGAACCCTTTGTTTTGGCAAGTTAGCATTCTTGATTTCTCATAACATCATGACCCGATTGGAATTCATTCATTGCAGCTTTACCTTATCAGGAATATTCACCATTGTTAACTTGACTTATTTGAGTCCGAAGTTTGACACGCTTTATGTTGGTCAAATTTGCAAATGGCCGAGTTTGAAGTCTGTGACTCTGGTTATAATTTTGTGAGACTACAGAGTAAAGTAATTACCTCGTCGTCTGACTGTAAGACGTTTGTGTTGGAATTTCAAAATATCTGTTTAAGGGGGACATAGGATTTTAATGCCCTCTGAGGTGGCGCGAAATCTCAGTTACCATGGTTGTATAATTTATATTATGAACAGATGGTTTAATATTATTTCCATTTATGAGGTTAGGCAATCTCGTTAGCTTTATGTAAACTTTTTTCCCATGTCCTTGTACTTGTTATTGCCTAATTTGTATGATTATTGGAAACTGTAATCTTATGTTAAGAATGATTGTCTAGTAAAGCAACTCTTCATGTAATCACTGTGACTCAGCGTTACACCTGGTTTTTGCTTTAATTTTTTAATACCGTATTACACATTTGATGAAAGTTATTTCCAAATTTAATTTCGTCCTTGGGAACCGATTTTTATGTCTAATTTGTACATGGTTTATAGAACATTCCGTCCTCGTGTTTTTGTACATGTTAAATTAGATACCACTGTATAATTATGAATTCCTCACATTTTATGAGGGGTATGGTTTTAATGACAACTGGTTTGTTAGTGTATACATTGTATAAATAGTTTTATAAATTGAATCAAGATAGCTGTTTTGTGAGTTTTCAATTGTGTATTGTATTGTATTGTTCTAACACGTTACTCATGGCTATGTAGGACTTTTACTAGAAAAGTGTCCAAATTTGGCGAACTTCGCAACATCATATCTCGGAAATGGCCGATCGGATTCATACGAAACTTTCAGATGCGCTGCTTCATTCACTTTACTCCAGAATGACTTTAGGAATTGTTTTAGAAATTTTCCAGTGGCTATAAAAAATAAGACTTTTATGTAATCCAATTAATGGCAGATTGATAAAAAAGTCAAATATCAAACTCTACGGAGTTTCTACCTTCAGAAATTACATATTGTATAGTTTCATTAATATTTGGCTAAATACAAACTTGTCTGTAAGGTCCTACATTATTTTACATCGAATCACATACATTCTGTAACCATTCCTTTGTTACTTTTGAAATTGTCTATTCATACATATTTATTATATTATTTCTAGTTAGCAGTTGTTTCATGCGATTGTAGAGAAAGACTTGTGGTAATTTAACTGTGTGTCATGTGACAAGTTGTAATTTAACTGTGTGTCATGTGACAAGTTGTAACTGTGTGTCATGTGACAAGTTGGCAGAAGCAGGCAGTAAAATTTTTTTGTTCGGCCAACGTTTGAGACATTTTTTTCAAACTCAAAA
The DNA here is from genome assembly GCA_002633005.1 of Phoronis australis. NCBI lineage: Eukaryota > Metazoa > Phoronida > Phoronidae > Phoronis > Phoronis australis. Next base: position 255,594 of record NMRA01000409.1, on the reverse strand, counting down.
CATTCCAGGTAATTTTCACATGGTGTGAAGGATACCTGTTGATGGATTTGTTTTTTTATCAAATTTCTGAGAAAAATAAACATTTATTTGATAAAGATCTCCTGTTCTTCATTATGGACACTAACTGTAATTGCACATTAGACATCAGTAGCATTTCTTAAGAAAGTGTGTGAAATTTTACAGTTCTAAATTTTCCGTACACTTGTCTAGCTCTTTCCCTGTACTACAAGAGGTGGCACTGCGGAACGATCACGTAACATGGCTTTTCATTGGTTAACAGTATCAATGTCATCTGGACATTCTGTTTGGACCTTTGGATTGGTTGATGTTAAGAAATGCATCATCAAACTGCTCCATCTACTGAGAAATGCCTAAGTTGGTGGTTCGAATTTCTTGAATGGTGTACCTTTGATATTTTAAAAACATAGACACTGTGGAGTTTTCAGTAGGGCTTCACTTGGCGCAGCTCAATTGGAGGGAAGGGAATTTTGTATAAATAACGTTGACTTTCAGTTCTAAGTTTTTGAGATGTGACGGAATATTATTATTAATACCAGAAACGAGGATGCCGTGACGGTTGCTCTCAATAAAGAACGGGATGCAAATTCGTAATCCGATGTAATGTGGCCCAGTGTGTTCTCGCATTACCTCCTGCCAAGCTTTCAAATCAAACGTACTTAAATGCGTGATTACACCTACTCGGACAGAAATATTTAGTCGGAGAATGACTTGACGAATTTTTTTCATCTCAGTAATATTTGTGAGTGTTACTTAAGTTGTTTACACCAATGGAAATGTGCAGTGGGCTAGTTTATTCAACTGCATTACTTTCAGGCCTCAACCCGAGTTATATGCTTAGCTTACAGGCTCTTGAGGCAGCTGGTCAAGCCTGTGGCTCATAGTGTGCGCCATACCTAAGTTACAATCCAGTGTATGACATTTGATAACACAAACACGAAGTTAAGCTAAAACATCACATACTGCTTTGTTTTAAAACAACGGAAACTACAGTAGATCAGAAACATGTCATATTGGAATGATCTGCTACAAACATCACTTCATTGCAATGAGAAATAAATAGATAACATATCACAAATTACACCTCAATCATTCACAAAATTTCCCACAACCTAAAGACTTAAGTTAATAAATATCACAAGTTCAATTACATCACATGAATTTCATCTGTCATGCAGTAATTCTTCACTGATTTTGTACTAAATTGCCAAAAATATCATTTTCTATATTTTCAATTGCTTATTATTTAACTGGAAACAATGGATATTAACCAAAAGTTGTTTTACCACATCTACGCAGTACAAACCATACCAGCAATTGACTAAAACTTTCTTAATCTTTATCTTCATCGAGAAATTTAACAAAATAAAATTTCTCTTGTCGGCCATACTGTTTGCTAAATAAGTGAAGAATTATGTGCACCTATGATTGCACAAACACAGTTTCTGAAATTTGTGACGCAATATTACGACTTAAATGGCAACATGATAATGGCCAGTCTGGACTATAATTGTGCACACCCTTTTTTTCCATGCAATTGTACTGCACAGGAGACAATCGGCATATTACACAATCCAAGATTCAGTGCAAATTTCACTTCCAAGTTTCATTCACAAAATGGATGTCAAGAACCAAGCCAATGTCTGTTGCAGTTGTATGTGAACAATCTTGAGCATAAACCCACTTAAATGCGCACCTCTTACTTAAAGCCACAGAACCATCAGACTGTTCCCTGAACTGAAAATGAAAGCTATGAATAACTGAAAATAGGTGTTTAAAATTAGAGTATATGTACACCACATAGATGTGATATGATTTACGTATGGGCAATGACATTGTTAGTTGCACTGGACATAATTTGAAGTTGGCAGTTGTTCTAAACAACGAGGCAGTGAATGACTGAATGACTACTATCAACTTCAACTGACAAATGCAGGTTTGAAAACCATTTACAACTTCCAACTCATAAAACCACACGCAGCGGCACCTTAAATCCTGATTTTGCACTACAAATAAGCATCTCAGTTTCATCAACATGGCAAATTCGTGTGTTTCTTAAGTTCACTGTGAACTGAACTAAGTTTAATGATTCATTTTTATCAATATAGATAACAGAGTTTTAGTATATTCATTCAAGTTTCAAGTTTGCGATTTGCCTAAGCCTAACTGTCTCTGTGTATGACAGTACCCACCCAAATAATCCATGGTTTTCAGAAACAATGAAATCCACTAAATAACGATGGATGAATTATATTAATATTGGAATGTGATTGCGTAAAGTTAAACTAACAGAAAAAACAACCCCTGATTAAGACAAATGAATCAAGATATTTACAATCATGATAAACTTGGTTAAACACACGGACAAAAATGCTGAAGCAAGCAAAACAGGTAGCGTTCACAGTCTAATACTTTTACCAGGCACAGATCCAGAGGGGGTCAGTGAGTAGCTGCATGAAACTGACCCAGGAAGGGACTAGACTGTTCCCTAAATAGTCAGCACATTTGCACATCAGTGCTAACACTGTACATTATTTCTTCCTTTTAAAATCAATTCTTAAATTTGAGACATAAATGTATCAAGGGTAAACTCTACGTTGAATTCTTAACATTATTGATAATATATAAATACATATTTCTTAAACTCACATGGGAATGTACATCACAAACATTCTAAGTCCGGTCAGCACGCCACCTGTTGGCCACATCACAAAACTGAATGAATATGAGTCTGAAGATTTCAGCCACAACCGGGACTCGAAGCCAGGACTTTCTGCTAACTGTGCAGACACTCTAGTCCACTGAGTCATCAGGACCACCGGTCGAATACAGAAATACAATCAGACTTAGTAGTGGACATCTGGGCCATTGAACTTCTGAGATTAAATGTTTGCAATTATTGACAATATGGAATAAGCCGCATTTCACGTAAGACCTCTAATTTAAGGACTATTGGGAAGTCTTTTATTAGTTTATTCAATTCATATTGAAATAAGGACTCCAGTGTGAGATATAACCCTAGAAAATAACACCAGACGAGCTCATAGTAACGATAAAGTAATAGGGAAATTAACAAGCCCAGAAATGCGTAAAAGATTTAGGTAACGTAGTGTAGTACCTATTTGGGAACGTTTCATGCAACCGCACACTAGGCCCCTCCTGTATGGACACTTTTGAATTGCTGCAGCAGAGAAATACAAAGCGTTCCCTAAGATAGTCCATTGTCAGACACCCATTTTGGATATGGTCCTGAATCTGTGCTGGTTGATGGAGTTCGCGTGACTAAGACCAACTTGCAAGTGGGTAAAGGCAAATGACTTATGTAAAGGTCAGGGCAGTGTGCAATGATACAGATACATCGTAAAAATATGTATTAAATTAAAATTAAAAGTTAAGATTCTTGATTATAAATATCACAAGCAGCAAGAATAAAGGTTCAAAAACATTTTGAATACACACGAACATATTTAAAGGGTTCCCACCGACTGTCTAGCTTTTCAGTTTTCACTTTGTGTATAATGAACGTATATCAAAAATCTAATTGAATTCAGCACTGACTTTGTAAAAATGAGAAATTTGAATTTCAAAGTAAAATATACCACTTTCCTCATCTCCCGCTAAGTGATGTCACGGACAGAACATAGGATTGTGATCTCGCCTGGCAGAGTCGACATCATCAGTGAAGTGGAAATTCTAGTCAGGCCCAACCTGACATCACATAAATTGTTGATTTTCAAATTTTCACATTAATTTCCCTCGTTTAACATATAGCAAAGCACAGCCAACTGTTTTTAAGCTGTTTTTAGTATGGTGGGAACAGTTTTACAGAATATACATTTACCAAATTCACATCCTTTCCTAAACTTTGAAGCTGCAGCGAATTATAAATGAATCGCGATATAATGTAACTACGAATTCATCAATTCCAGATAAAACGGAACAAAGATACTAAACAGCATATTGGGCCAAGACANTAAGATAGTCCATTGTCAGACACCCATTTTGGATATGGTCCTGAATTTGTGCTGGTTGATGGAGTTCGCGTGACTAAGACCAACTTGCAAGTGGGTAAAGGCAAATGACTTATATAAAGAGCAGGGCAGTGTGCAATGATACAGATACATCGTAAAAATATGTATTAAATTAAAATTAAAAGTTAAGATTCTTGATTATAAATATCACAAGCAGCAAGAAAAAAGGTTCAAAAACATTTTGAATACATACGAACATATTTAAAGGGTTCCCACCAATTGTCTAGCTTTTCAGTTTTCACTTTGTGTATAATGAACGTATAGCAAAAATCTAATTGAATTCAGCACCGGCTTTGTAAAAATGAGAAATTTGAATTTCAAAGTAAAATATACCACTTTCCTCGTCTCCCGCTACGTGATGTCACGGACAGAGCATAGGATTGTGATCTTGCCTGGCAGAGTCGACATCATCAGTGAAGTGGAAATTCTAGCCAGGCCCAACCTGACATCACATAAATTGTTGATTTTCAAATTTTCACATTAATTTCCCTCGTTTAACATATAGCAAAGCACAGCCAACTGTTTTTAAGCTGTTTTTTAGTATGGTGGGAACAGTTTTACAGAATATACATTTACCAAATTCACATCCTTTCCTAAACTTTGAAGCTGCAGCGAATTATAAATGAATCGCGATATAATGTAACTACGAATTCATCAATTCCAGATAAAACGGAACAAAGATACTAAACAGCATATTGGGCCAAGACAGCACATCGCCAAACATGTTACTACGCATTTCCTACCACATAGACATACCTGTAAAGAACCCCCCATGTCTGGAGGAGCTTGTAGATTGTCAATCTTCCTTAAAACAGATCTATCATCACTTCATACATGGCACAGCACCATTGATTACCTCAGCAGCTGTCAATCAACTCAAGAAGTCAGATTCCCATTTCCACTTCTATCAACTTAACGTTTCCTGTTTTACTTGAGTTAAGTGAATGTTTTTGTGCACCAGTCAATAAGTTTGCATAAACAAGTTTCTAGAAGTCCAAGTTTGCACTAGATGACCTTGGTTTGAGCTACAAACGTCTGTCAAAAGTCCGAGATACCAAGTTCTCACTCAAACTTGTAGCTTTAAATCTTTCACAGCCATGCCCGCATTACGAGTTACGCTGGGAAATGATGTTCTCAAAACACCCCAGAAGTGAATGAGTTAATGCCAGGGTCATCAAGGCAAGTAAAGACTGCACACTCATGCACGTATACAACAATGTACTTGAGCACACGAACATACACGCTTAACTCAAGTTCACAGAAAAGTAGAAGAGAAAAATATGTTAATTTTGAGTCTTGAGTTCAGAGCACAGCTTTATTTTCACTTCAACTTCAGTTAACTTTCCCCGCCCAATCTTAAAACAGCACATCGCTATTGGCCAACCTAGACGAAGTAAATGCCTCACTGTTTGTATTCCTGAAGATCAGCCATAAACCAGACTATCCCAACCCAGCACAACCCTGATCGGTGCTGACCAGCCTGTCATTCACTAAACTTTTTCCCGCCCACTCTAAAACTATGGGCCAAGTTCAATCAAACAATAATTCTCACCGCCCACTTTAACAGGCCATCCAAGATTGGTGCTGCCAGCCTGTCAATCAATTCATTTTCCTGCCCACTCTAAAAGAGCATGTCGCTATTGGCTGAGCTAGACCAATCAAATGTTTCATCGTCTGCGTACGTGATCTCGACAGTCTCTTCGGTGTCCATATTT
>NMRA01000409.1:119186-248406 GCA_002633005.1 Phoronis australis | reverse complement strand
ACTCCAGCCATTTTCAGCTTACAACACTCTAAGCAATCCCTAAATCCAACGTAGTTGAGTTCTCTCTAACCTATGTTGCCGCAGAATACTCGCCGATGGAAAGCGGTGGCGACAATTGTTGAAAAACAGCACAAAACAAAAGTAGAATAGAACAGATTCGCACAGTAAACTCAATGCAAAACCAAGTGGCGGGAAACGCTTGCCTCCTAAAACGTCACTTCCGGAGTAGCGGACGAGTAATTAATAAAAGTACGAAAAGCTGTAATTAAGTGGAAAATATGTCTAGGATAACCAACCAACCTTATCTTAGCTCAAAATGACATGAAAAAAGGTTGCCTTCGCCTTTAACTCTGGTCCTGGATCGCAGTTAAGCGTTCATACTGCACCACAGCGTCGACGCTGCGCTATTAAATCCACCTGTTAACTGCGATGTTAACTGGAGCTGTTAACTATGATCCAGGATCAGAGTTAAGTGTTCATACTGACCGCAACTCCCAAACCATCGACGCGTCGACGTTAGTATGAAAGGCCCTTTTGTTAAGTGTCAGTATCAACCATATATAATGCAGCGTAGCCAAACACACAATGCTTATCAAACACAAAATGCTTATCAAACACACAATGCTTATCAAACACACAATGCTTATCAAACACCTGAACCAAAATGTTCTGGTCACTGTCTGTGAAGTGCGAGACACCTGTAGTGGTGCATAGAAATCAGTCTCTCGAGTCTGTCAGTCCATGGCGATTGGACATGCAGGTGAGCTGCGCACAACCTGTAGGGGTCCTTATTTGTAACAGAAAGATAGCGATCTTTCGTATGTGTGAAAGTCACACGTGTTGATATATTGTGTTAAAGTTCACTCGGTACATTTGCTGAACACATTTGCACTAATATATGGTGATAATATACAACCAACTTCCACACTGTCTCCGAAACACAATCTAAAACCAGATGTCAACCTAATTAAGTACAGGAATACTTTTGTGATAAGCATAATTCAAAACACAACGAATCAATGGAAAAACATGGCCTAACTGTATGCACAGAGTGATAAAAACGATGCAGACCAGATTATCACACTCGTGCTATTCAAATAGAGACTGCAATTTTCATTGGTATACAAAAATATCACAGATCAAAGTAAACCTCATAAATTTAGAAGGACCTTCAGTTTGTGACACGGAACTTGCAGGAAATGGCATAGGGTAATTCTTCACTTAATACTTAGTAGGCAATATGGCAGACAAGTGAAATTCTATTTTGTCAAAATTTTCCACAAAAATAAAGATTAAGAAAGTTTTCGTCAATTAGGTGGACATCACCAAACACCTTTTTTGGAAATTTTCCATTTATGTGTAGTTAGGTAAACAACTTTGGAAAAAAAGGAAAATTGTTAATTTTGGCAGCTAATTTAATCTGTAATTTTACCTTAACTGACAAGAAGATGGTTTCATTAAAGCTGTAAATAGCTACATGTCGGAACTGACCAAAGTGTGAATAAAAAGCCAGAAAGATGAATTAAAGTAGATGGCGCAAATCAAACACAAATCCCAACTTTTCAAGTATTACTGTCTTTGTCAGTCTACCACCGATGACAAAGAGCACAACACTTGGATTTTATTAAATTTATACCGTATTTTTATCTTTTTCTATTCAGATGGTGTCTTTTTCGTATTATTTCAAGACTCCATATATTTATAAATACTATGATCAAGATTTATTTTTGATTACAGACTTGTCCTCACTCACCATAATAAAGGAACGTTAACAGCATATGGTATTTTTCGCTCATTTCAAACGAAACCAATTTCCAAAATGACAATTTTTCTATTTTTTCAAATGATGATTACATTCCTGCAAATATTGGTAACTTCACCAAACGTTGTCATAACAACTGATTTTAATTGAGAAATTTGAAAAAATAAGATTTCACTTGGCTGCCATATTGTCATATCAAAACAAGTCAAATAACCTAAACACTTTACCTGAGGCGCCAATAGATGGCGTTGAAGTGAGAATGTTTGCCTTCTTCGCAGGTTCTCCATTGACCTCGTCATCATCATCATCATCATCATTGCCAGTGATCACATGATCATCATCCGCATAAGTACAGTGCGGTTCTTTGGGTAAATGCTGTGTCATCACCTTCTCAGATGGGTACTCGTGAATCGACGTGGCGTCATCGTTGAACTGTATACGCATCTGAAAATTAGACGAGACCTACGGTGAATTAGTTGGCAACAATGCACTGTAGAAAAACTTTACAGGGCGACACAACTTCTGCAGGAATCAGACAGTAGCAATTCTCCATTAGAAGACGTCAGTGACATCATCGTGGCATCTGAATAGCATTCTAAGTGAGTTTGCATGAAGTTATTTTCATTGACTCATTTCTACACATCAAATACTTCACCTGAAATGAAAGATAATGTTTATTTAGTCGGTAGATTAAGTTACAGGGAAATGATGCATTTTGGTATGAAAACATTGATTTATTTTTGGAGCGCGTCATGTTCGAGTAGGTGAGTTGTGATTGATGACTACGGCAACGTTTTAGGACACAATATAGCCGACAAGTGGAATTTTATTTAGTTTTTTTCCATGAAACATAAGTAGCCCAAAATTAAATGAAATTCCATTTTCAAATTTTGTTCCAGAAAAGCTTGGAAAAATCGTGTGGACATTCACAACAATGCTAGACGCCCTTAAAAAATGAAAAAGTCACTTTTGGCAACCATTTTCGCTCTAAATTGCCGAGATTTTACCGCAAAGCAACACATGAACATTTCTGACCTAACGGCCACATTTCAAGCTCTAGGCAAAGTGACCAGGTTGTTTACTTAAAGAGCAGATACCTTGTTGTAGCCACAGAGAATTCATGTATATTCATAACATGGCCAAATGGTAATAAAACAAGCATGGGAAACTGAATGTTTCAGCCAAACAGATTCATTTAAAGTAAACAATAAACAAGTTTCACAATCACCGGTAACCTTATTTTATGAGAGTACTTCTTCCAAACATTGAAAAAATGCGGAGAAAGCAAAACAAAATTGTACGGTCAAAATCTGTATACATGATCAGTTCACGCTTGACTGCATTTAATGTTTTGATATGAATTTAATCTGTGAGGTAAATATTTTGGGTGAAAAAATGTGACAAATATTTTTCAACTAATTCAGAAAAGTTGAATGGCTACCAATATCCCTTCCAACTCCCCTCGTACCCAACTGAACCTCTACGGGGAATGGTGACGCTTCTGCCTAACAGAGCTCTTTCAAGGAAAGGTGATTTTTGTTAAGGTTCCCCAGAAATAAGTCAGTGCCGTGCAACTGAAAGCTGCCACTATGAATATTTCAGAGTCCTCCAGGGAGATTCTGCGAAAGGCATTCAATATTCTAAAGAAATCACAAGGTTATATGATTTTCAATGTCACATAAAATATTCTTTTTACATTTGTTACATGGAGAATGACAGATTGTCGGGCTAATGTGAGCAATTAAATGGTTCACCAGTTTAACAGGTTAACCTTGAAATTGAGACGATGGGAGAGTGGTCTCAAAAGGTGCCAGGGATACCTCGTTGCAAACACCCAATATCCATTGCATAAACACAGATTTCGCAAAACGCGAGTCTTCACAAATACTGCCACTGTGAACGCCCCCTAGTAAGCTTAGCCCTCAGATAACCTTCGCCTGTCTATCGACCTTTGCGTAATTAGCATAAGCTTAAACCAGTGCATAACCTCTGACCCCAACCAGTAATGAGTCATCATCTGAACATTGTCCTTTTCTAATAAACAACACACTTCTCATGAGAACCATTTATAATGTAAAACAACCTTATAAAAGATCAGGATTACCATCTGAGTGTGTAATTCTCAACTAGCGCCACAAGGTAGAACACAATATGCCTAAAAATAGTTACACGCTCTTCTTATAATGTGTGGTGATATCTCGAGATGACTTGCGTGATCTTGTGTGTTTGTGGATTTCTTGAGTCTATGAAATGTAGCCGTGTCACGTATGTTTCACAGTAGACGAATTTCACACTAAAGAAATAATTGCTAAAATTTGCCATTTTGCTATTTTAAGAAATATTACATTTTTACACGAATCAATTTTAACAAAAACGTTGCTTTGACAACTTTTAAATCAAATAAAAGGCAAGTCAAAATATTGTGAAGACGTGTTTTGAGAAGTTCAGCGTGATACTTTTAGAAGTTTTTTTAATGAAGTCAAATATCCAAACGGCAGTATACAGCAAAACCTTCCACAAACCAAAACTACATTTTACAAATTACAAAAAATCACGCATCAAAAAGCAAATACATGAAATTCTAATGCGTTTCAAAACATTGACAAAAAAAATTGCTCAACAATATCTTTGATTCCGTTTACAAAACTCATTTTCAACATTGACTGAAAACACCCACTGATAAGGTATTAACACACAAAGAACAACACTGAAGATTTATTGGCCTCATGAATTAATCTCAAAATAGGTAAACCTGTTTGCCTGGGGACTTATCTGACTTTTGCTGGCAGTTCAACACCAGGTTGAAAAGCTTGTACTGCTAATAATGACCTGAAACTTCCATTTAAAATGCTAATTGGTGCTGAGGCTATATTTGGTGGTTTTGTCACTGAGGTAATACACAATGTCAGGCACACATTATTTAATGGCACAGTTGTTCAATAAATGATTATTATTCTATTTAGCCAGTAACAGAGTCTAGGTTGGTTTGCAGACATTCTTTTGTGCATGGTTAAAGAATGAGTTCTTAGAGCCTGATATCCATATTTACTTAGCACATAATGAAAAGCTAACGAAGCATAGATTAAAAGACCTTTTGGCAGCAGGTAGGAAATAACCAGCACAGGTAAAATGTGCCCCAGTTTTTCAGAAATTAATTTTTGCTAGGACATTCAATTGTGTAAAACTAGAACCATAGCCGACTAGCCTCTACCGCGCACGCGACGTTTAAAAAATGGCCCCATTTTATACCAGCTTACAATTCACCTGCTGTTTAAACAGTCAGATCAATAAAGAAATAATGCTCACCAATGCCTTGAGTAGGCTGTGGATTTCCTCCAAATGCTATCAGCAAAAATACCCGGAATTTCTCTGCTATTTCCATAAAAAACACGAGAGCTTCGTGTAGATTTGATAAACCTTTCACAGGCCAAGCACATGAAGATAAATGCCGCCGATTTCGGACAAAAAATTATATGCCAAAATTCATATTCAAAAGCATCGAACATTGGAGTGAGGGCCAAATGATTTCACAAAACGTGCTAGAAAATAACCAGAATTCTTTCTAACGACGCCTGGGTAGAGGCTGAATTCATAATGACGTCTTTCCTCATGACAAAGAATGACGGGGCGCTAATCCATAAAGTAATGAGAATTGTGATGCTAAAATACCCTTCATTTTTACAGAACTTAAAATCATTAGCAGGGGCAATTCTAGGACATTTCGTCCCAATTACTTTTACCAGATCTATATTGTACATTAAAACGACGGCGTGAAAGAAACAAAACTTTAGTTGTCTACCACTAATTCGGCGAATTTATGGCAAACCCACAGAAATGAATCATGAACAAAAGATCACTTCGGAAAATCCCTTGAAAACTAGCTGGCAATTTTTGTGATTTTCAATAAGAAATATCACTGCTTTGAAAACTCCTGAGTTACAATTAGTGGCTATATACCTCAAGCAACAATCTATCCATCCTCTACAAGTTTCCATGTCAAAAACACAAACATTGGTAAAAGCCCACTACATAAGTGGCACTGATAGATTTCCAGTCTTGGTATTGCCAGGCAATTAATTTTGCTTAAAATGAACTAAGTATAATTAACCTTTCATGGTAAATGATATATAAACCAATTTCTTAGTTACCAACAGGTACAAATGTTGTCAAAAAAGTCATTATTTTGTTCTCGGTCACAATGTTTGAAATTTTGAAGCTAATATTTTCGGCTAATTTTCAAAAGATTAAGTGATTTTGTCTGGTTTCCAAACGTTTGCCCCACTCCTTTTACAAAGTCAGATGAATACAACCTTTTCCTTTTACAGTATGTTGCTTTGTAAGCACAAACATTCCAAAAGAGGGTGTTCTGACATGCAAATTAGGTGCTTTGGGGCTTCCGTAAAAACAGAATAAATGCTCATTCCAGGATGATGAAAAAACTCACACACCACGCAGTAGTGTAACCCAGAAAACTTTGCATCTGTTCTCTAGGCATTTCACTTCAAAATTTCAACCAGAACTATGGAACAAAAGAAACAGCTAAACTCCCATGCAGTACCAAGGTGTACAAACACCACAGGAGATAGGGTCATTGGCACAAGATGTATATAGTGGCTGTGTACATGTAGTACTGTGAGCATCAGTCAAAAGGCAACAGAGGTCTGAGTCATTTGTATTGCAATATCAAACTCAATGGGGGGCATGGTTATTTGAAAGCAGTAAATCACTGAACAGCCTTGGACAAGGAATGACTGGAGGCCATTTCATACTAACATGGAAGCCTCCATGTTTTGGGGAGTTGCGGTCAGTTTGAACTGTCAACTTTGGTCCTGGGTTAACAGCAACAGGTGGACTTGACTGCAGAGCATCAATGCTGCGGTGCAGTATGAATGGTCAACTTTGGTCTCATCAAAGTTATCACCAGAGGCCACTGCTATCGTCAACAATTAAAGGGCAGTGTCGTTGCTAATAGCTGCATGTATTTTGCTCAAATAATCACCAATCAAATTACAAATAAGTTTAATATCAATTCGATTACTTCATTGATGACAGTGTCGTCTACCGGTTACCTCAATGCTGTTAACTAGCGAAGCTGGCATGAACAATTCAAGTTTACATCGACACTCTGCCATACCAGAGTTAAGTTAGTATGAAAGGGTCTCCAGACCAAAAAAAAAACCATTCCCTGTTCTAAAAGTTGCCAGCTAAAGTATAAGCCAAAAAAGTATTCAGACAAAAAAGCGCGGAATTCCCTGTCATGACGGTTTCGCAGAAGCGACACAATTAGCCTTCACTCATCAGGGTAATTAACAGTTAGTAAGGTGGTAAGCCATTCTGTAATTAGAATTTTGCCACGCAATAGTTATAACCAGTGATTTTGTTGTAAACACAATTAGTCATCAAGACAGGAAAACAGTGATTTTGTAACTTTTTTTCTGACACTGTAGCTACAGGTATAATCAAATTTATGTAAAAATTCTCCAGTTTCGGACAGTCTCTAAAATTTGGACCAAAGAAATTCAAAACAAGATCGAATTTTATTGATTCTGAAGATTGTGACATGGGCGATTAGTTGTTCATCGCATTTCTCAAACGTTGGACTCCAATTTTGGGTGAACAGAGACAGACAATAGACTTGGCAGGTGAAAGAATGGTCGAGATTAGGCACCGCTACAGCATTTTCATGAGACCTAGTAGGGTTTACCATGAAGGTGAATGATCGGTTGTACTACATCGTAATCCTTGAATTTGAGACGATCAACATTGCTTAGATAAATAGGTTTACGTAATGAAATTTTGCACCTGTTCCGGCCCTGAGCATAATAATTCATATCTCACTGTCTCAAACTGGAATATGTTCACTGCTATCACCAAATTACTCTTTAAAGCACCAGCAAGCAAGCAGCTAACAAGGAACTAGTTGACAGAGTTCACATGCCAGTTTTTATCAGATAAGACGTTTGAATCAGCCAGTGACGATGACCTCCTGCCAGGGTTGTCGGGCATATTTTAGATCAGGGAGAAATCTGCAGTTGCGGCATACACACCCACTCGAAAAAAGTGATGCGTTTGTAGGAAGGTTTCACAAAAAGTCACTCTTAAACAGGATTTTGTTCCAGATCACTAGCCTATTGTATCTAGTCAATTCCCTTTACCTATCCTTCATGTAGAGATTTTCAATGTTTAACCTAGTGCCACCAGTCCGAAACAACTTGCTAAAGAGGGAAAGCCATGTTGTCGAAATGAGTACGCGGTGTGTAACCATTGCAACAAAAGTTTTTAAAATGCAGATATTATTAAAAAAATCCGTACATTACAATGGTTTGAAAGAGGAACAGGAGGAAAATACTTTGCTAAAAACGGTGATACAGCAGTCTTCCCGCACAACTCGGGAGGTTTGGCAAAAATGGATACGGTAAACTATGACCCATTCAGGACACAACACGGCAGAACAGCGATATTTTTATCATTTCATTTCTATAAGCTAAGAAGAGCAAAATTGTACAAAAACATTCCTAAGGATCTACACTACAACTACCATTAGACAATGATTCTGAGAACTTGTGGGCATTCATAACTACAAAAGCCTATCAATAATGAAAACAAAATCAAATATGGCAATTATTTTAGTCGGAAATTGGTGAGATCTGACCGTGTGTTATTACATACCCACCCGTGTGTCGTGTGATCTATAACAGCATGCGTGGTCTTTCTAAACATCGAACATTTACCAGTATCTGCAGCATAAAAGCTACGGTAACATTTGAACCTGCGGGCCTTTACCTCTACTTCCTCTGAATCAGGAGTTCAAACCAAAACCAACACGTTTCTCATGCAATAGCCGATTGAATTTCAAAAGGAAACAATGGACATGAATCAGCCCCACTTTCAGTTCTCATGGCATCTATTCAGACACGGAGTACTTTTTGTTTCGCATGATCTTTTGTTCAAGGTATTCAGCTCAGTACCACCGGGTAATGAGCACGGTTATTTAATTTCAGAAAAAAAAAAACAATTGAAAACTATGACAACCGGCTTGCCTTCCTCTTTAGGAAATGAGAAAAAAATGACTTTCCCACACAACTATGAGCAACACTGCAGAGTTCTGTAGCTGAGTTCATTCACAGACCTCAGGGATTGAACAGGGTAACTTCTCATCAGACTCTGAAACCACATCGGTGTCACCACAATCCATAGTCAATTCCCGACAGGGGCTGATCATGGTGTAAATATTACATGACGATAACTTGCTCATCGCTGAACATACCCTGAGAATCGGACACAGGAATACTGTACGCTATGTTGCTACGGTAACAGCGAATGTAAAGTTTGTCACGCCAAGGAAACATCTCAAAACTGAGAAAGCTCTTACATAAAGCAGTTATTGCTAATGACTAATGACAACTGGTCGTTATGTGTTCATAATGTGCCCTGTATAACACGGTAATTGAGATTTCCTTAAAATTAGAAGCAGGGACTTATAGTCTTTTTAATGAGGAAATAAGTGTAAACAATTATGACACAAAATGAACCAGTTGACATTAAAAACAATTTACAACTTGTTTTTCCTAAGCTGAAAATTAATGAAATTTTGCGCCACATTCCCGTATACGTGTATTTTCTGCACCCCAAGGTGAACAGTGCATTTGAAATTGGCAGAACTAGTCCAACTGATAAAACAGAAGTATTTAAGGTTAGGAAGGAGCTTATTGACAAGTCTTTGCATTTAGTCAAGTACCAACTAAACTATAGAAATTAATCCTGTGAAAATAGGCTTTGACTTAATCATCACACCAGTGTGTCATTAGTTTGGTCATGTGAGGGACATTAATAGCAAAACAACAGTATCAATAATACCGCAAAATTTCATTTTCAACATTTAAACGATACGGTTTTCTAAAATATAGTTAGGTTTTTTTTAGGAATCTGCTGATTTTTTCAAAAAAAAATCCAAAAAGTTACATATGTTTTTGATGTAAGAGTAGAATGTTATTAAAACAATTAGTATACATTGTATAATACTCCATAGAACATAGAATGTGACTTTCGTGTGAATCCAATCAGCTATTTCCGAGATATGATGTTCCGAAGTTAGCTAAATTCGTACATTTTTGTAGGGTCCTAAACAACCTTAATACAATCCCTGAACTAAATACTTCAAAGTAAACAAGAGCAATTTCAGGCATTTATAAATGCCTTCATTTGCAACCGAAAATGACAAGGTAAATTATACCATGCCTTTGGCAGAACCCACCCCTCCATGTCATCTAGAAGTTTTGGACTTTCGCTCCCCCCAGACCAGATTCCCAACTCCACTTTCAGAAGATTCTTTAACACAGGCCGATACACCACCCTAACACACTGACAATTATCAAAGATGCCTTACAACCATTTGTCTTAAACAGAGTATCTAAGAATGTAGGTAAAAATGATAAGGTTAGAACATCATAGGGAAGAAAACTGTCAAAAACTTTTTAAGAATATAAAGATTAAGGAAGTTGTATTGTTGGCATGACTTCTACCAAATACAAGGTACCTAAGCTACAAGGTCAACGGACTCATAAACACGACTCACGGACCTGCAAACACCGTCCACAGCCTCACAAACACGGGAACGGATTCACCAAACACGATCCACGCACTCAAATACACGGGACACAGACTCATATTCATGAGGAAACACGGTTAACCGACCGCCAAACACGGGTCACGGACCGCCAAACACGGGTCACGGACAAAATGAAGATGTCAGCTGACCCAGGAAGTCGATGAGTCCGTGACCCGTGTTTGGCGGTCCGTTAACCGTGTTTCCACGTGAATATGAGTCCATGTCCCATGTATATGGGTGCGTGGATCGTGTTTTGTGAGTCCGTTCCCATGTTTGTGAGTCAGTGGACGGTGTTTGCAGGTCCGTGAGTCGTGTTCATGCGTCCGTGCCCATGTTTATGAGTCCGTTGACTGTGTAGTTTAGGTACCTTGAAATATGTATCAACAATCCATAGTCCTGAAATTGGAGCATGCCCAGGGATGCATCAATAGAAGAACATTTATGATTATAAAATGTCAAAAGGTAATGTAAGTGGAGGAATTACAAACTAATAACAATGAGACCACAACTCACAATAGAATACTATGTGATACTCAACTTCAATTTTACTAGTAAGCTAGGACAAGGAATTCATTAAGCATTCCCCTCTGAGGATATTACCAAGTCTTCCTTGTTCCATCAGACATTCCACTGATTTCAGACAAAATCAATAGCCAAAAATTTGTATTTTATCATTCTTCAAAAGCATCTAAATTGTTGTTCGAAAGCCCACAATTTCTCAGAATCATTGTCAGATGGTAGCTATGATAGAGATCTTTAAACACGGTAGAGCATTAAATTGGTGTTACTGTAGAAATAAAACTTCACTTATGGGCCCTACTGTGTTCTCTGCATTGGTGAGATTTTACTAGTAAGTCTATGTTGGGAAGACTTCAATTATGACAGTGACATGTACATGAGTCATGCAGGCTTTCCCTGTGTTGTGAATGAGCTCCATCTGATTGTGGTCAACCCTACTAAGCATGACAATAAACAACAGTGTGATGTAAAACTGGGTGGAACTCATGAGGCCTTTAGTGACAATCACAAGGTGGGGATATTACTGATGAGTTCAATGTCAGTCAGTGCTGTGTAGAGGTTATATACCATTGTTGCACTTTCGCTTTAAGAAATTGAGTATTTGAGCTGCACTTATCCAAGTTTTGCCAAGATTTAGCCTGAATTGAGACGAGTTCTTAATGAAAATAAATAGATATTTAGTCGCGGTTTTATGGAGCCAACTTTATTTTGAAAACTTTTGTATATATTCAAAGGTTCTGTCAAAGACTAACTTTCAATTCAGTCCACTTTTAAGCAGCTACTCAGTTGACCCCCACCCCTTCTTGGGATTACCATCCTTTTTTTTCCCAACTTTTTAAGTTTTAATATAATCGGTGGAGCACCTAATTCCTAACAGCATTTTGAACAGTAGCTTTAAAGTTTCATAATATGACCAGCCATTGCTTGGATGTTTTGAAGTTGGTGACATCTGACATTTATCTTGGGTACCTCCATAAGGTTTAAGAAGAAGGCATCTACAGCTCAATGAGCAATTTTGAATGACATAAGTTATAGGATGAGTCTGAGGCATATCTGCTGTTATCACAATCATACCCTTCTCTCTTCTTCATGGGTGACCACCCCTATGTACTTATGAAATGCCAGCATAATGAAACCCTTCATGAGAAATCAATTTACCAAGCACACCTGCATGTAGAAATTATTCCAACATGAGAGCAGTCCATGTTTTACGACTGTCATCCACAAAATGCCTCCCTCATAAGTCAGGATTTGTATGTACACTCTCTCTAAAGTCTAGATCGCTCATCGAGGTGGATTTTCATGGATTTTTCAAGAGTAGTCCGTAGATTTCACTTTTTAAAATCAGTTCACTTGGTCATTAATCAATTTTTTAGTAAAGTCAAGCAAAAATAAAGGCACGATGATAGCAAAACAACAAAATCAAATTTTGATCAATTTAAAAGTTTCCTGGCAATAAAAACTCAAAAATACTGTTACAGTTTTCTAAAATATTATTAAATTTTCAATTCAAAATACAACTTTAAATTCGGCATAAAAATCATCCACGTCCTATATTTATCTAAATGCTTAAGTGCAACAAGTTTTCAAAAAGCTGCAAGGGGCTTTAAAAGATTCCAACTTTGTCAATGACATTGTTAAAGTGCTTTGCAAACAACAACCCAAATCAAAGAACTTCAAAACAGTTAAGACACAAATGACACTTGTTTCTATGCAAAATTAGGACTAAGAAATAACCTTCTGTTGACCAGTCTTGGTGTAGTGGCCAATTTGCTCATTCAGAGTCTGAAACTGCAGGCCAATTTAGAGCTGCTTATGCAATTGCTTGTAGAAATGAACAATACACCCTCAGAAATTCTCAAGGCACCACTGCATGCTAGGCTCCTGCTAACCTGTAAAGGTATTACCCAAAATGGCTAAAGCATCTGAAAACTTTCAGCCATTTTCAAAAATTATTAGCCAAATACTTTCTCCTTATCCCCAGGTTACGGTAGGAGTTCGCCAGCCACGTGGGTATGATGTTGACCTAAAAAATTCAGCAGAGGTCTCCCCTGTGGTTAGTTAAGAGAACTGCCAGGCTTAAACGCATCACGTCACCAATAACCAATCACAGGGGGAAGAATACATAAACTGAACACTTAAAGCAAAAAACTCAAGGCAAAACACAGAGCCCACTTTTTGCTCATAACTCTTTGAAACTGAATTTCTTTAAATTCAAGAACAACATTTAAGCAGCTTACCTTCTTGCCTGTCCTTTTTGACAATGATGACTTTACTGGTTGGGACATCAAAACATCATTAGAACTAGATGCTGAGCCACCACTCAACTCTTGGCTGACCACAGAAATGTGTTTCGGAGGCTGAGGGGCGTGTCTTTTCCTAGAGGGAGCCACCGGATGCACACCAGAAGCGACATGAGCCAAACCTTTTGGCTCATTGTCTGCAATGTTTCTAGTAGTTGTCGTCTTGTTAAGATTTTGTGCATGTAGGTTTTCTTTTCGCTGATAATTAGCAGCCGTTTTCTCTCGTTTGGGAAGAGATCGTGAAAGACGTTTAACTTTCATTTTCACCAAAGTCGAACCGGAGGGAGCATGGTTTGCTGACGTCGTGAAAAACCATGACTTTCCGGCACGTCGAATGCTGGCTAACCCAGCTTCTGATATTGTAACCCTTCTGTCATCCGCCGACCCACCAGCACCATACAATATGTCTGCACACTCTTCTTGGTTAATTTTGTTAATAACAGAGATGGGTCTCACACTCTTTCGTTCTAAATAAGATGGTAAGTTCTTAACATGGTTGGTTTGAGACTTCAATTCTGACTGAGAAGAATCAGACATGGCAATAGGTTTAGGAACAGGTTCCGAAGTTGACTCAAGACTAGAAACTTTGGTGTTGTTGGTTTTTCTAGGCAACTGGTAGGCTGACTTAGACAGAGTGGAAGACTCAACACCCGTAGTGTTTTTGTTGGTATGAGCTGACGATCGTGAGACAGAATTTATCACAGAAGAGTTGCTAGCTAATTTACCACTGACAGAAACCGATGTGTCGCGACTGACATCTGGTGGTGGTTTGGGAGCGAGCCTTTTCTTTGGTATGTTATTAGTAGCAGGTTTGTTGTCCTTTTCAAATAAACTTTTCATTCTCGAAACACTTATTTCAGTTTCAGTCATTTCAGAATTAAAATCTGATCGTTGGTGCGATTCACTATTTGGTGAATGATTCGATACATTTTTTTCATCCTCATGTTTTTTCACATCCAATTTCTTCGATGCAACACTATTCCGACGTGGATCCGCAGGTGGAGGTTTATTTTCAATGATAATTATCTTATCTTCTTTTCCAAAAGAATCACTCAAGTCACGAGGTGACTTCTTGAATTCCAGTCTTTTCTCTTCCGCAGTTAGTAGGTTATCCATGCTATGGAATTTAGTCTTTGAATTGGATGACAAAGAGTTAAACACTGCTTTGTCATTGCCAGAAGGTCTACTTGAATCTTGTATAACAAAGTTTTCTAGACTGGGTGCCTTTTTCAGTTTCACTGCATCATTGTTAACAGATATAGTTGAGAACCTGCTCAACAACTTGTTAACAAAGCCAGGTTGATAGGTAATTTCCTGGTCACCATCCTTAGCAGGATCCATATCTTCGACTGAGAAACTCCCCCTTGACGAAGTGCGAGAGGTGACGATTTCCCCGTCCACACTATCGTCGGTTGATCTCGGAGAAGAATAACCTTTGCCTAGCGAATCTCCATTGATATGAACACCGTTATCTGTGGAGTTTGACAAGGGGTAGGAAGTTACACCGTTTGCGATAACCTCTGATGACTGGTCAAAGTTTTTCTTCTTCAAAATAAGATCTCTCTTCCACGCCGGGAGTTCGTTTAGCGATTGAAGCCGTCTCTTTTCATCTCCATCAGCTCTGCGTCGTTTCTCGAGTAATGATTGCTTCCACGCTGGTATAGCCGTCATGGCTTGATCGGATAAGAAAATAGTTACTTATGGCAGCAAGTTGTCTCTGAATCTATACCTGTTTTTCAGGCCGAAAAAGTAGAGTTCCCTTCCTTTTCGAAAAACTACAATGACGTCATATTTGGTGCATTGTGGGAGTTCACCTGGGTGTCACCTGTAATATTGGATGATTAATTTATCCTGGCATTCTGCATTTTTAGCTTGTTTTGGTTGGAAAAATTTAATTTATTTTTAATTATTCCAGCTGTAAACTCTATTAACTATTGTCAAATGACGTAAAAGTTTTTCGCGAAAGTTTTAGTAGGTTTAATTTACAAAACGCCCTTGCAAATTTATTTCTGTAGGTATGCATCTCACGCTTTGATTTTCCTTTGAATTAGGTTTTTAGCGAATTTAAACCGTACTGGGATATTTTTAATGGAATGCGTTTGGTATATATTCCGAAACACGTCGCTACGGCATTTTTGTGTATTGTATATTCGAATTGTGTATTTAGGCCGACCACGCACTGGTCGGAAATCTCCGCGAAGCGTGTATCCAAGAGCAACCTCATATCCACGAGACGCCGATTTAATAACATATGCAGGTGCTCGGATGTGTTCATTTGAAGGAAGGTAATTAAACAAGAATTAAGTCATCGACTTGTAATTAAGACATTAACGTTCAAGATGGCAATGATGAAGACCGTAACACTCGGCGGTGGGATGATGATTGGACCGCAGAATTGGAGAAATGGCACGATTAAAACTATCAAATTGTCACAGAACATCGCTAACAGAAGTGACCGTGCCAACGATATGGGCCGATCCCTGGATCCGATTCCTCACTTGCGCGAAACTTTATCTCACTTAAGTAACGACGAAGTTCAGAGATATGTAAGAGAGACAAGAATTGTCGTAGCACGCTTGAAGGATAGTCTACTACAGACAAACGAGGAAATCAAATCACTCACCCGAGGAAAAGAAGCTTTGGAGAAGGCTCTTGAACACAAACGAAAGGATATCCGCCTTAACAGTGACTGTGTAGATGTAAGAGTTTCCAGGCCAAAACGGGAAAAGGTTAGTAAACAAATTCATCCAGTGCACTGCAGTTGATTAAATTGTTAAGAAGTAACTTGACCAGTTTATATAACTTCTGTTTTAGCCGTTATATTTTTTGTGACTGAGGTATGTGATTTTTGCCTTTTCTTTGACTTTAGTCTTTAAGTAAAGTAAAGTTAACTAACTTTTACGAACAAACTATTTTGCCAAGCTGACAAAACATAACAATCTTACTGAATGACAGGAAGAAGTAGTCTTATATGTCTATGATGTTTTTTCATTCAGTGGAAATATACTATGATCTTTTAAACGTATTAATTAATTTCCAGAGACAATACTAACCATGGACAAAATTTATTTACAAGTTATCTGACACATTCGTGATGTAGAACAGCTGGTCACTTTGAATTACAAACTATGTTTTCTCAGATTGCTAACAGAGTTGTTTCTACGGCTACACATCATTAATAGTTAATGCTTTTCTAAGTTTGTTCCTAAGGCTGCTGGAAATGTTTTATTGATTATTATCAGGAATCAATCTTTTTTCTTTTAGGTTTTATCCTAATTCATTAAAAATTGATATCCTTATGTGATTGACGGTGTTTGATCAGGTCCTCGTAAACAATAGAATATTTGTAATGCATGATCGGATGTATTGATTCTTGAACAACGTTGATCTGTTTCCCAGCCTCTTAACAAGTGCTGTGGAATGTTTATCAAACAGCTTGCATGAAAAAATCAGAAAGGTTGATAAATATTGTTTTACCCCTTACCCATTGTTGAAGTTTCGTTTCCTTTTTCAAAAAGGGTCGAACGTATGGTGATTTTCGTTTCACTCAAAATGAATCCTTTGTCACCCTGTCAAATGTAAGAGAATCATTATTACCTTATTACATTATTGATAATTTCTGTCAGTAGTTTGCCATCAGGAGCTAGGCTGTCAATAACAAACAATAGTCATGTATTTAACCATTTCAGGGGGAGGGGCTTTCGTTTTGGAACACATGGCAATTACAGGCTCAACAGTGAATATTCTATTAAGATCCAGATATAAAGTATCACATGGGCTATTCCCCTGAACATTAAGATAATAAATCAGAGCAAGTCGTGAAAATAGTTCTGCCACCTTCATTAAATACGCAGTAGCTAAGCGATTACTGGAAAATGGCTATTTTCCTATTGAGACATAAAGTGAAAAGTTAAACCACACATAAAGAGAGTCATTGTGAGGTGCCCTTGGCTATTCAATTTATCCTAGAGCACCCTGGTGGTAGCCTGACACATCAATGCATGTGACTCAATTACCAATGCCTCTGCACACAAATGGTTCAGAATAAAAGCACCTAAGTATGGCATCATAAATTGACTCTAACATAGTTGTGGTAGACATTTTCCTGGCTATCTTCTGTTCAACTTTATATTTTATCATTAGAATTCACGTGATTTCTCTCTTCCCTTAGGATCATGATGGCGTTGATGACTTACTGAGTGCCGAAAAAATGCACCTGCTGAACCTCAAAAGAATGATCGAGTCTCACCTCCGATTGGTTAAAGAGCAACTCCAACTGCTCAATAGTTGTCGCAAGCGCCTTGCCGCCGTCATCCAAGAGCGATCACGTGTTCTTGATCTCACCTGCCACACACTGTCCGCTGCACTTCAGCAAGAGGGCTATGTCGATAAGGAGGAAATGCCTGTACCTGGAGCAAGTCTTTCTCCCATGCGTCCTCCAGTACCATCAGCCAATAGAGTGGATGCTCTAGGTACATATTTCTGTCAGTCATCTGTGATTTAGAATAGTGAAGCTGCAAGTTTCTTGTATTTAGTTTTGCTTTCTGAAGCAGCCACGGTGGAGTCATACATTTTTGTTGAACTTTATTTTATCTAAATGTCATATGCCTGTGCTTTCTTGTTTTGCTATTTTTTGTTGAAAAGGATTCCTGTTTATTATGAAATAGTTACAAAAATACTAGAAAATAAAAAGTTTGATGTTTGTAGGCTTTATCGTGATAGTTTGGAAACGCAAAAAAGACGATGTTTTTTAGAAGTCCATGGCTTTATTTAGTTTTTCAAATTTGAAGACAATATTCTTAATTGTTTTTTATTTATTTCTTTTAATTTTGACTTGTATTTTCAACGTGACAAAGGCTTGTTAATTGAAACTGCAAGGCAAATAATGAATTGTGCATACCCGCATACAAAACCTAAAACTGTGTTTGACTTTTTCTCCTTGATATTGTTACAGGACCTTTCACGCCCGAATGTGATTTCGCAATGAATGAAGCCGTCGATGCCCGAAAGCGAGGCTCAACTCTCCGCAAAGAATTAAAGGATCTTATTGACAGGACAACAAGACTTCAGCAGGCAGCTCACAAGTCAGTCAATGATGGATTCACACAGAAGGTCGCAGAAACGACAACTCTTAAGCAACACCTCCATGTGGCAGCCGGCGAAAACAAGCACGCCACACACCGTGCTCAGCGTTGGTACGATGCAACCGCACGTGCTCATGGATATTCTTTGGTAAGTGTAAAGCTGGCTTGCTAATGATGGAATATTTTCTGACACCTAAATTGATTATCATGCAAGAGTTTCGACAAAGCATTCTTAAAACTACACGAGTTTTGATAATTTTTTAAAATGCATGGCAGGTCAATGTTGTTGTCTTCTTTTAATAAAAACAACTTCTTTACTGTTAACACTTCACCATTTATGATGTTTAGATAACTTGATTTATTGTCTAATTTAAAACATTTTATTTTAAAAATAATGTTAAAATATTTTGATATACAGATTATTAAAAAAAATTCATTTGCGACAGTGTGATTTGGAATTAGACTATAAACCCCCGACAACAAATCACGTTCACATGCCAACGTATTTCAAAGTCTCAAAAATGTCATAATTTTTTTTACAGGGTCCTGTCATGTACTCTGACCTGCGAACACATGAACGACTGGATCGACCAATCATAAAGGTGTATCAACGTCACCCAGGCACACAGCTTCCTGAAGCGCAAGATATTATTGCTGTATGTATTCAAGTTTTAAAAATTCAAACTTTAGGAGTGTTTTTTTTCAACAGTCTTTTTGACGTTTTTCAGATAAATTGAGCAATGAAGTGAACTGATAGAATTTATTCAACCAGATGTTTTATGAAAAATGGCACTTTTGTGGAGATCAGTTAACCTTCAATGTAATGAATTTTTAGAAACTTAGAATAATTTGAAAACTAGATCATAAATGTTTGCCAGTGGTTACAAGCTAGACAATGATATGCAAACCTTAAATTATTAAAGCATTTTTAATTCACTAAGTCATTTTATGACAATTTACAGAAAATTAACTACATTGCTTGTATTATTGTTATTATTATTAGCCTAATTATGATTATTATTTTTAGGGTGGTGAGGGACTCCTGGAATCGCTAACTGCAACCAGTAGAAACATCGGCCTATTGAAACTGGCACAGGGTCGTCTTCAGGACGACATCAGGGATAAGGGCAAAGGTCGCGAGGTCGACAGTAGCGTCTTCCGACTGCGCCGCAGAAAGGCTAACCATAAATGGGTCATGGGCGAGGCTTTTTAAGCTTCTCAAGTTGCTAGCGAGATTCAGTTCTGTGGAAGTTGATCGCACATCTACTTGCACATTTTTGCCTCTTATTACTCACGGCTTTCACATAAAATGTGAAAGAATTTTGCAGATGTGTGGTTTAGTGTTCCAAGAATTGTGAATAATTGCTCAAGACCCGTTTTAATAATATCAACATATATGTTACTCCTGACGGTGCATATAACTATAACGATTGTGATAATGTATAGCAAAAATATGCTCAATTTTATGGTAATTGAATTTTGAATAAAGCATCATCAACTGATTAATTTTATATTGATGTTTGTCTGAGGGGAAGCTGAATTAATTATGTTTATTATGCACTGTTGTGCATAGGCATTGTAGAATATTTGTATAGGAACAATCATCAAACCTTTTATATATGAACAGAGGACTTATTGTCATCAAAATGTTATATAAAATTAGCACTAACATATTTACAACTACTTTATGTCATTCCCAACACGTTAAGTTGAAAGCCGATATTAGGGACTGTGTTGATCTTTAAAGCACTTTTTTCTAACATTGGATAGAAAAATGATGACATTTTAGCGTTTGTTTCTAGCATTTTCCATGACCAATATTGCAGTGGGTCACTGTCTTGTAGTACAGCTGACCAGGATAAATTAATTTTTATTATTAGCACCATGTGTTTCCATTTCAAAGCCTAGATGCAATTCTACTTTATCTTATGATGTACATAAATACGATTGTTACGTGTTCTAAGGTATGTACAGAATCGTGTGTTAATGTAAATACTAGGTAGCATTCATTTGAGGACCCAGTTCCATCCAGTACAAATGTACATGTTGTATATAAATGCCGTCATTGGATTCAGTGTGAGATTTTGGGATTGGACATACCAGTAAATTGGAATCTCTTGGAGATTGGACAGCGAACTTGGAAGACAAAGTGAACTTTACAAACATTGCTTAAATGAATTTAAGATCAATTCAAATTATGTTCACATTTTTCCATAGGATATAGTTTTACCCGCCTATCTGTTCGGTTAACGTTTTCGACTAAATGTAAACATGATGCTCAAATTCAACTTTGGCTAATGCCCAGGATTATTGTTCACGGAACTCGTGGCTAAAAAGCACAATTTTCTATTGCTCAACTCTTACTGTGTTTTTATTGAAACACTAAACTAGATTTATGCAGGTTTACGGAAACTGCTGAGTATATGTCTGTGAATGTCCAATTTTTGCCTGTGTGGATTTTACCCTTGCCTTGGTCATAAATGTCGCCAAAAAGTACACTTTTAATTGCTTACTAAATAAAATGACTTTTAACCAAGACCTTATTGTTATTAGTATCAGTCTGTTTTAGCTTAAAGAACAAAATCTGACATACCATAAAACTGACTTGTTTCGCACAATCGGCTCACTATGCAAGCCTAAAATGACTTGGGATATATTTTTGCCACAAATCAAGCCCAAGGCTTGATGAGATTACTGATCTATTTCACTGATTTTTTTACTACTTTGTGAACTCCCGTGGTGTAATAGATCATGTCGACTGCTTTCTTTCTGACAAATTATCTGCACTGGCGCTAGCATCTGGAGAACAGAAATGATTTGAATGAAGTAACCAGTCATTACCTCGTATGTATCTGAAAGCAATGAAAATTTTGTAGTCTATTATCGTGCTCCTCCTCTCATAACTATGGAGGTCAAATTCTGAATTTAACACACGCAGTGAATTAGGTAGGTTTCCCTCGAATTTGAATGTAAATGTCAAAAATAATTCTCGTTATTGCAACGATTCGTTCATATGACACACAACATTGCATGTGCGCACCCAGGGGGGAGGGGGTCGAATGAGCCCCACTATTTGGCGACGTGGGCAAAAATGTCCGCCTCAGAGAAACAAAAGTCTGAGAAAACGAGACAAAAGTCCACTAAAAAGGCATAAACGCACATTTCACAGCTCCGGACTTGGTACCCCATGTTTTTGTTTTAAGTCCTCATGCTTTTTGGTTTGCAAAAGGTCCACACCGTCGGAAATTCGAGCCCCCCCCCACATTACAGGCTGGGTGTGCGCATGCATTGAAGTTCCGATAAGAAAGTAACATTCTCCGCTCACCATTAAACCTGGTCTGCTGATTATTTACCTCGATTCCTAGGCCCCCAGAGACATCTCGTCTCATTCGATAGGGCTATGTAGACTACTATTAACAGGAACCCCAATCAAGGAATGTACATAGAATTATATTATCATACTACACTCCTTGTTCCTCATCACGTGAGATCTTACTTGTGACTGGAGTTTCCGCTTCCAGTACTGGACAACATTACCTCATCAAAGGAAACAACAAATCTCCGAGGATCTCAAGGAATCAAGGTAAATATAACCACAAATTAGCAGACCAAATTCAAGAACTGACACATGTACATGTAGTATGAATTTCATAGACACTCCAAGACGTACATTTTATGATCTCAGTTCACTCTGCAAAACTTTTTAAAATGACTGCGCCTCCCGGTTGTCAGTTCAAAAACAAAAATTCTTATGTGGACAATTTTATTTTGTTCCTCAAGGCTAAATAATTAATAATCAATAATTAATTTAGAACACCAGACAGACAACCATCTGGAAAAATACAATACATTAAATGAATGACTACTTCAAATGTTGATTACATCCAATATAAAACAGAGTCCCCAGGCAAGACGACTCAAGTACACGTGGCCACACAGAGCACTATCCACAAACTGAAACAATACATAGACATGCTGAATTGTGTCCTCTTTTGAGTTTTACTTAAATTGTTTTAAAGCTACATTGGGCACTGTTTTCACAGGTCAAAGATGGTTAATACCAAAATAAAACAAAACGAGACCTATGAGCTCCATTAAAACCATGGCTACATCAGGTCAAAAAAACATAGTTGCTTCTGGGCTTTTTTGAATATCAACTCAGCAGTGTGGTATTTTTTACTTGCTCACCTTTTCAAAAAAATCTACTGCATGAGCAAAAGTGAAGCAGGCCTTCTTTCTCGTTTGTTTGCTCATTGCTTGACAAATCTTGGCGTTCCAAATCTTGTTTAGCTTTGCTTACATGCACTTGTACATTTCAAAAACAATTTGGGCTGAAAGCAATAGATGAGGGCATTTAGAAAAAATTGTTGGCAAGCGCAAGTCTCAAAATGAGTCAACACCAGAAACAACTATCGCTTTTTGGCCTTAAGTGAAAAACAACATCCCATGGTAATATTCATATAAATGATTTAACTTTTCATATATTTCACAGAAATTAAGTGCTGTCAAATTGCAAGCAGAAAATTGTGATTGTAGTTGTTTGTGTAACCACACCTGCTGGAAACCAAAGGTGAAACTAAATGAACTAAAAAGAGCAGCCAAAGAAAATTCAATCTACATTCTTATAGCAGTAATGGAGACCCTTTGATAAACGCGTCCTGAAATTGTTTGTCTGTACAACAGACGATAAAAACACACACCCTTGACGAGAAGTCCATACCCAACAGATATTTTCAACAAGCTATGAGAAAACAAATGCAATTAAAAGTCGTATCTTTTTATAATATATTTCATCATTTCTTTCATGAGCAACTAGAACCCATTAGTACACATAGCACTTTTACTAACTCCTTAGTTGAGACAGAGTCAACAATGCAGTTTAAGAGTCAGGAACACCTCAGCTGTAACCACAAGACCATAATCAAGTAAGTTTCTGATAACCCTGTATCCTGAATAAATACACAGGGTGGCTCAACTGACTCGTGTCATCCAGCACCTAGGGAGTAATGAAGACCTGCATAATGCAATAATGACTTAGCCCCCACAGAACAGGACCTGTATACTTTGGTTGAGAGTAGACAACACTCCAGGTGGCTTTGCTGTATTCAAGGTTCTGAACAAAAGTGACTGCCACACTTGAGACATGTATTTTTATGGCAAATTTTGATTTGTTTAACATTTGTCAGAATAAATGAGTCAAGTTCTGAACTGAGGGACAGTGCTTACTTTTCTACAATTTTGTACTGTGCCCAGTGTTCATAGGGCAGTACGCTTGGGATAATAAGTCTTAAACTTGTTTTATCTAACTAAAAGTAGCTGATTTATCACTCGAAACCGCAAGCTATCTCTGGTTCAATTTTGCGAAAAATGCCCAATGTATGTTATGGAGACTACAACATGAACTATACACAATGTAGTTTCACAAAAGCCACTTGTCCGTGACACCAGTAAGACATATGTCGTACCTTCCATTACAGTCACGTGGTATCACATATTGTCGACTAAACGTCATTAGTCACAATGTTGTTACTAAGCATAATAACCATGAACTCAAAACGCCACACCATAGAATCAAAGTTGTAGACAACAGATTCGCAACTCCCGACATTTTCTGCGAAATATCCTAGAGGAGGCGCCACCCACTAAACGTACCAAACTCAGCTGCCGGTTAATGTATTGTGACAGGAAATTCTTGCATCTATTTTACTGTTCAGTATAGCAGATGATGTACTTGCCAGAAGTAAAACGTGCTATGTTTGCCAGGTGTCGCTAGTGAATAGCAATGTCGCGGCTTATGCGTAAGAACACAGATTTCGTCCATTGAAAATATACGGAGTTGGTGGTGCACATACTATAGTTTACTGAGGAAATGTACCCAACTTAAGAGACATAATCAGTTTTAGGGACAAAAATACACCGTTGGGACAATTATTGCATGGGATAGACTTCTTAAATTTACTAGCTATGATAAAAACTTATAAAACTACATAATTCATTTGAGTGATTTCATTTCAAACTGCTAATTCTCGTCACTGGCTCCAAGAACTTAGTTGAGGTCCAAGTCAGTGACTTTAAATACACTTAAAATACTCGTTATTTTTCAAGGTCTGGCTCCACTAGCCAAGTATGACACTGCGACCACTTTGGTTGCCGGTTCAAATACGCCTTAGGGCTGCTTAAAGACCATTACAACACTTTTCTCACCAATTATGTCACTTTAAATGGTTGATCAACACTCCTAGTGCACATTCAAGTCGGACAACACTATTATGCACCTCAACACTTAATTCTTTACATAAACATCCAATATAACTCAATTCTTTGAATATGCAAATGACGAATGCATAATAAGTTGGGAGATGAGATTTTCTTCATGAGTAAGCGATCACATGTACTAGACACAATGAATTAACAGTGTTTATTAATTATCAATACAGTAAGACTCGCACAAGGAGAATCCAAACAGAGCAAGGGAATTTACCCTAGTAAGGTAAAATCCAACTTATCTGACGGGCCGAATGCAAAAACTTAAACAACCATACCACATGACTATTGAGTTAGTAAGCGATAATCTGACTCGCGTGTGTCCAATTTTGCGAGTTTCACTTTAACGCAATTTTTAAGGAAATCTTATCAATAAGAACAGCACTAGCACAACTGGGCATAGATGAAGGAAATGAAGTTTCCTAACTCCAGCAAGAAGATTAACACTGAGCCAATATCCCTAGGGAGACACTGACCATTCAGAAACAGTAAACAACAGATATAAATTAAGAACTTTTTACACAATTGAAGATAGTGACACAACACAGCTGACAACTCAAAACATTGCCATTGTAAAGTCACCAGCTGTCTGTACAAGCACTGGAATATTTTTAATAAATTTCTAAATTCACATTCAACTTAAGGAAGTATGAAACCTCTGTTACCAACGATCGACTTTCTTCAACAACTTTAATTATTGTAGACTCGTAAAACTATATATTTTTAGAATACTAGATGGTCGCACTATGTGATATGCACAAAAGCAGTGATCAGGTGTTCGTAATCACATGATCACATTTTTTCTAAATAAACAAACTTTTCAAGGATATTGCTGAATTTTTCACGAACATAAATTGATTGCACGATACTTGCCAACAGTTTCTTTATCTTTTTAACTTCTAAAGCACAACTAGGATTTTTAAGGCCTTTTAGAAAGTGAGCTCAGTTGTAAAATAATCACAGAAAGTTAACATCCATAAGATCTAACAGAATTTCAAGTTTTGTGCAAAAAAATAACATCTGCGGAAAATCTGGTAATCTACATGAAAAATCACATTTTTGTGTTAACGACCTAGGCATTGCCTTTGTGCAATCAAGGATTTCAGAAACATACAGTACTTTAGAAGTCATTAAAGAAATTTGATCCTTGGCAACAAAGGTATACTACTGCCTTAATTAATCCCTCGTTACTAACGAGGCAGCTTTCATTCATATAATCCAACTACACCTGCTTCCATAAGATATATTTCTACCCAAATTCTTCCATAAATTACGTAGATAAATAATGCCATAACACAAACTTCTTCCCGATAGATTTGCCAGTATAGCTACGTCGGACGGTCGAAATCCTGAGCTAACAGCACGTCTTTGTTTTGAGGAAGACATGCGGTTTCATGGCTGTACACACTGACATTGTGGCATTAAGACAGAGGTCCGGCCAGACTTAAAAATGCATGTGATCTATGCTTCCATTCCCGGTTCAAGATCTGCATATATTTTTGACATTTGATAAGATTTCATTCTTTGCAGGAAGGCATCAGCTGGACAATTTCACAATATTTTTTGTACGAAAAGAGTGAAGAATTAGTGTAAGCAGTTAGAAACATCGACCCAGTTTCAAATAATTATTTAGCAAGAAATTGACTCTCAACCAATGCAAATAACTAAAACAGGTACTTCAATCCAAACCTGTAATATTTTATCAAACAATTTGCATGTTAAAATAGTAAATCTTTTTTGATGTATAATTTTGAGGGTTAAACTGGGGTGCATACCATAGACTCAAGACAATCGGAATGCACTTGCAGCATCAAATCTTCCCTATCCCATAGCTCAACATTCCAACATCGCCAAACAATCTCTTCAGAGGCCAGCCGTTTACAAGTAAGGTCCCGAACACACGAGTGATCTTGTGTGGTCTAGCACAATCTTGATTTCTCTCAACTTTCGTGCCTCTATGGAAAATGCCCCGGCAACTCACTCAATGGTTAATAAGGTATGTCAAATGATAAACCCTATGAACCTGCAACGCGTCATAGCATTACGATTTGTTTAAAAATTTCAGTGTTCCAATTTCTCATAAAATCCAATAATATGAGGTTTTATGACACAATTGTACGCAGCAAACATACAGCTGATGTCCAGCCAAAGACACAACATCAAAAGCATGGTTTCTTAGGCAATCACAAATTTCATTGACCTTTTTCGCAACTACATCGATATAAATACAGAAAAACATGGAGAGGGGCAGACATAATACTATATTAGTGCACGAAAGACTTGTTACAGCAAATCCCGCAAAACTGTCTTCTGTTCACATACAATCCATTCCCGACTTATCACAGGATTAAGTTATGAAAATGTCAGTGGAACTAATCAGCAATTTTGCCAAATAAAACTGATCCCAGTAACAAAAAAATGACAGACTGCTACATACGAAGGTGAATTTAGATATTCTTGTCGTACACGATAGAGCGAACTCACAATGTTGGGCTTACTTTGAAGTAGCCACTAACACTGTGTCTGCCCTTGCGAAAGGGCTGTGTTCTCCATTAACTGTAAAAGCGAGTTGACTGGAAAACACAATACCTCGATCACACGTTCCAGCAAGATGACTCTGAGAAATGTGACAACGGAATAGTCAATACTGCACGACCTTGTTCAAGCTTCGTNCATAAAATCCAATAATATGAGGTTTTATGACACAATTGTACGCAGCAAACATACAGCTGATGTCCAGCCAAAGACACAACATCAAAAGCATGGTTTCTTAGGCAATCACAAATTTCATTGACCTTTTTCGCAACTACATCGATATAAATACAGAAAAACATGGAGAGGGGCAGACATAATACTATATTAGTGCACGAAAGACTTGTTACAGCAAATCCCGCAAAACTGTCTTCTGTTCACATACAATCCATTCCCGACTTATCACAGGATTAAGTTATGAAAATGTCAGTGGAACTAATCAGCAATTTTGCCAAATAAAACTGATCCCAGTAACAAAGAAATGACAGACTGCTACATACGAAGGTGAATTTCGATATTCTTGTCATACACGATAGAGCGAACTCACAATGTTGGGCTTACTTTGAAGTAGCCACTAACACTGTCTCTGCAATTGCAAAAGGGCAGTGTTCTCCATTAACTGTAAAAGCGAGTTGACTGGAAAACACAATACCTAGATCACACGTTCCAGCAAGATGACTCTGAGAAATGTGAGAACGGAATAGTCAATACTGCACGACCTTGTTCAAGCTTCGTCTTTACCAACAAATCTCTAGCAAATCATATGCGAACAGAAAACTCGGTATTGCTTCACGTTCTAAACCGACACCCTTTTCACTTGATCGTAATCACCATTGTCATCATCATCATCATCATCGCAGTAATTAGTTGCTCTTTGTCCCTGTGTTCTCATGAATCCCCGACACTATATAATTTCCTATTATCCAATGAGACATCGTCTTCATTTCCTCCCACTAGAGAATCGCCATGCCAGAGCAAAATGGACGACGCTGATTTTCAAAGAACAGTCAGTTATCTCCCCTGCCAACCTGAAACACGGCCATCAGCAGGAACAGCCTTCCTTGTTCTGTGGCCTGTC
Organism: Phoronis australis; assembly: GCA_002633005.1. NCBI lineage: Eukaryota > Metazoa > Phoronida > Phoronidae > Phoronis > Phoronis australis. The sequence continues at coordinate 220,256 of NMRA01000409.1, read as the reverse complement.
TGTGTTTAACGTGCTGTTGGTCGCCACTGGCTTGTGTTGCACACCAGACTCGGCTGCGTTCAAGTCAAGGCTAAAGAGACACAAGAAGCAAATTAAAGATATAGTCCACGACATTTCTTTCATAAATGGGCCATAATCAAACTGAATAGCTAAAATGCACTTTTGGGATTACTGTAAACTATTAGCTTTGCCTAAAACAACAAAATACCTTTTTTGAGATTTTATTGCAAATTGTTAATTCTCTCACTGGCTACCAGCCATTCAATGAAATCGAGGCGGGTGACTTATCACTTACATACGCTTAAAGTACTCCGCTATTTGTCAAGTGCAGTTTAGCTCCGGAGCTCCGCTAGAAATGCGTTGGATTGTGACCGCTGAGTTAGTGAGCTCGAATCCATCTAGAGTTATCTGGAATACTAATCAGGTGATTTCACGGCCTCAACTTTGACCTTGGAAGATAGCATTATCTGCACATGTGCAGACTTCAGTCACACAGCACGTCATGTGACTTTCAAACTGAAGTTCACACATTAGCAGACAACAAACGCCTCTGAAGGGAAACCCGATGAGTTCTGACTGGTCTTGGGAGTTAGTTCAAAAATATATCTTGTCGATTGGGTCAATAACTCTTTCGCTGCCATGCATATCTTAATGCAAGTTACCCAATGACTGTTAGACATGCCCATCAGCGTGTTATGTATTTCCCTGTTCATGAACCAGTTGATCCTCAATTTCACGAGAGATAACTACAGTTTAACGACACTGGTAGAGGACGGGAAGAGTTATACCAAATCCCAAATACAGGAAGTTTCTCCACTTGTTTGCATTTTTGAAAAAAATTCAGCTGATCACTTACTTGTGAAACTGCTATTAACGCAATAGCCATTATAGACATTTAATTATTTCAAATTCAAATAATTCCGATTTAGGATCAGAGTATCAAATGGCAGGCGTGAAACGAGGTAAGTAACCGGGGCTTACAAATTTCAACCATATCCCTTCACTGACTTTTGACTTTGTTTTTTTTTTCACCTGAACATTATAGCCCGGCGAATCCTTGCCCAACAGGATGTAATTTTAGAACATCACAAAACAATGTGTGTGCACTTTACCCTGAAAGTTTCATAATGATCCACCCACACAGTGATTCAAGAGTGTTTCAGTGATTGCATACCGCATTCTGCATACATTCAAAATCTATTTGGCGCTGGAAAGTCTAGTTTCAAAATGAACTTGGTAGCAGCAAAGTTAAGGGACTCTTGCATTCATGAAACATTGAATAAAATTGCATTTCATGAACAGAAACTGTCCCAACTCTGTTGCAAGTATTGCTGGAACATTTCACTTCCCTTGACAAAGGAAGCCGTTGATTCCACAAACATCCACACAGTATTTCGAATACATTGTTCAGGGAAACTAGATTTTTAGCCTTCGCATCTTCAATACACGAAACAATGGTAGCACCCATCCATCTTTATATAGATGGCACTGCAGTGGTTTGCATAAATATCACGTCTTATCTCGTGGTTACTTACCTGCCATCTTGGATATTTTGATATATTTTTTTCGCTGTATCTAGGAATGCATCTTCTACGTTTTCACCTCTGAAACGTTAAGTGTGCAAAACATCAACATCACATTCACATTACGGATAATCGTCACTTCCGGGGGGCCCCCGTATATTGAGAACCAATTTTCTCCACTGAACAACAGGCATCAAACTGGTTCTTAAAATGTAGAACTCCTGTTAATGACTATAGTCCAAAGACAACACGTGTACCCTAATTAAAAGGTTGCTTTCATTTTGAAATATGTAGCAAACTACCATTTATTTGTCAATCCAAGAATTAAAAAATTTCCAAAACAAGAAGTCAAGGCAAAACTATTAAATGTTAATGACAACACAGTGGCAATATCGTAGTCATGTGGAAGAACGTTTTTGGTAAAAATGTTTTTGAAAGTTACACTTGCACGGTATTTAAAAAATCTTAATCACAATCAATGAACCTTTTTGTATTTAAACATATTTTGTGTATTAAATATTTTTTTCAAAAATCATATCAAGACCACTTTTTGTTAAATATCTGCATAATGCAACCTTTTGGGGCCCGCCCCAGGACATTTAAACTGGAAATTTAAAAAAAAGGACGGTCAAGTAAATGCATTTTTGGAAGAAAAATCAAGGGTAGGCATTGCCCAACTTGGTCACTAACCTCACTGGGTACTGTAGACAAGATACTCACGTTTTCGCACTACATTCTAAAAACATGAGACCATTCTCTTCAGCAAACTGTTTGGCCTCCTCATAAGTGACGTCTCTCTGCGCTTCCAGGTCAGACTTGTTGCCAATTAGAAATATTACCTGCAACAGAATGACACACCATCAGCTACGAATTTCCAACATCAACCTCTATCACATTTCCCTCAAAACTGTCACTCGAATATATCACTGTCACATTTCCAAATGCTTCATATGTAACAGTATCTAGGAATTTGTGTTCCCAAAACCCCTGAGCTCTGCCAGTCCACTTCCCGATTCCTAGCCTGTCGGTCATTAAGTGCCACTTCACTTTGTTTTTGTACATCTCATAACTTTTGTCTCTTCCTACTTTGGTTTATCTACTTATCTATCTGTATTGGTTTATCTACTTATCTATCTGTATTGGTTTTCAATTCTCCATTTATTTATTTGTGTAAAGGGGACCTTGTTACAAGCGGTTGAAAACCTTTAGTAGGCCTCCTAATATAATTAGCTATTATTAAGCATTGCGTTGTCTTAAAAAAAAACTGTTGCGTCGGAAAAATTTTTGTCTTTGAAAACGAAAAGCAAAAAAACAGTGAACAGATTACAACAGAATTTTCAGCAGAAAGTGTTGCCACGGTAACATCTCCGCCATTGTGTTAAGGCAACTAAGATAATCAATTATCAAAATACCACATTCTCATTTCCACTACCGTTTGGGATAGCGCATTAATAGTCATTGCTTATTCCTAGAAGTACTCTTCATGGTCTCTCAACGACATCGGGGCAAATAGACAATCGCTTAGCAAGAGACAAATTAATTAACGTATGTCCGGAATACAAATAACATTTAGATATATGTGACAACAAAAGAGCATCGGGTACCAGATTCAAGGAGCACGAAAAAAATTGGCAAACCAAAAACTGAGGGTAACCTTGCTCACCAGACATTCTGTTTCTCTACACTATACCATAATCACCATACGGCTGTTCCAGCAAAATCTGTGTGGGAGGGGGGGAAGGCAACTGAAATAAAAATTTATGGGTGGTTGCGTTTGATTTAAATTCAAAATGGCTGGTGGTCGTACTTCACAAAAATAAAAATTTACAGGTCGTTGTTGTTTCATTGGGCCATAAATGTTTGATGGTGGATAATTTTAGTAAATTTTATAAACAATCTGCACAGAATCAAAAACTGAAACAAAAATGCAACTTGCAAAAAGCTCCGACTTTTTCACTCCCTCCGATCTTCTCATCGGCATGCCCATAACACCATTTAACGACAGGTGCTCGAATTTCTCGATGGCTAATAACCATATATAAGAAACATGTTTTCTTAGTAATGAATGACTAAGTGGTGATGGAGGAACAGATAAATTCAAGCGCCTGTGCAGTCAACCACAAGAACAAAAAAAATTACAGGTGGTAGGCTGAAGAAATGAATGAAAAATATGGGTGGTGGGTGCGAAAAAAGGTGCCTTCCCCCCTCCCATACAGATTTTACTGGAACAGCCCTTATATTATTTCGAACAATTCATAGAATATGAAACCGTGTGGAAAGCGTCAATATAGTAGTGCAAGCCAGAAGTATTCAGACAAGATGACTTGGAATGTCTCCATCATAACGGCTAGACACAAGTTCCATTCATGGTCAGATTAATCTTTCCTTAGGAGAGGTAGCTAAGCCATTCGCTGCAATAACAGCCATTACCATTCATTTATGCCAGTAACGAAATTGGGCGTCGTAGCGGGAGAAACGGCGTTTTGTTCAATTACATTTGACACGCACTGTTAAACAAGCACTAAGACACAAAGGAATTTCCCAACCTCAATCTTCACTCTATTACGAGTGGTTAGCCAACGACAAGTCATAGCAGCCCTGAGGTAATGTGGGTATGAGTGTGCGTGTGTGCCTGATCAACAGGTGGCGCCAGCGAGCTCACTTACCGTGTTGGGATTTGTTAAATTTCTAGCGTCTGTCAACCAGCTACTTAGGTGATTATACGTGCTCCTCCTAAGAACAACAGAGCAATACAAGATGACCCATTATAGCAAACGCTTTCTGTTATAGACACCGCACTCTCAACCACATGGATATATATATATATATATATACTTAGTCACATTTCGTTTTTGTAAAGAGAACAAACTAAACCAACCACTAACCAACACAGCTCGTGGAATGGGAATGTTAGATCGCATTTGGCGAGTTGGCGTTGCATTAAGCAACAACCCTTGTGACTGTTAGCATGAGTTTGTTAGAATGTTTAGAGGTCTGTGAGCTGTGTTCCTGCATGTGTCAACTGTGCTGTTACTAGCCTGCTCAAGAACTAGCTAAGAAAGTCATTTAGTGCAACAGACTTAAACCTATGAGAGATGGTTCAACACAAATAACAATATGCGACTGCAAATATTGGTGACACTCTACAAATCTGCGTTTATCCAAAGTGAAACCATCTATTGTGAGTATTCAGTGCAAAGTAGGGACAATTTGTCTCATAGCCTGCATTTTTTGTGGCTTTTAAAGACTGCTTCCAACCTCAACCACATTTTATTTCGTAATTTAATTACGTCCACCTCTTCTATACAAAACGAGGGCTATCGAGACAGATGCCTTTCGCAAGATCAAATCTCTAGTGCTCAACACTGACGTGCTGTTAAAGCTTTCTCACCATGTAGACAGTATACTGAATAGAATACCAATGCATAGTGGTGTTGTTGATAGCTCTTCGAATTAACAAAAGGTTCTTGAGGTGACGTAGATGAGAGTACGATAATAACCATAACTATTCAAATGTTACATCTGGCAGACTTTCACGCACGTGTGAACAGAGTGAAGCTTTTAACATATTGCAGGAACTAAATTTACCCCGGTATATCACACTGACCTTATTCTCGTACATGACTTTTAGCTTTACACCGATTTACAATTAGTTTTTAATGACTTCAATCAGTACGGCTGACAGCAGTGGTTTGTAAATATTTGCAACTTTCTAGTTTACATGTTAATAATCCATGGGCAGGCCTGATTGCCAATTGGATGGTACAGCCAGGCTTTTTAAAAACACCATATTCATGCCAACTTTACCTTGTGATGTCATAAACCATCAGCGCCCCCGCGGCTCCCCTGTAATAACTACGCGTCACGGCTCGGAACCTTTCTTGGCCAGCTGTGTCCCAGATTTGCAGTTTGATTTTCTGGCCAGACACTTCTATAATACGAGTACCAAACTCCACTCCTATCGTGTGGGGACAGTCGGCCATAACTGAAAGAATATTCGACAGCCACTAAATTTTGCACGATCCTGAGCAACGTCTTTTCTTAATAATAATAAAAACTAGCAGATCAGCACGAGATAATCCAATCCTTATACAGGGCTTGGAATGACCAATGACAAAAAACGCGGTAACTTTTACGGCCCAAATCATGTCCGATAACCAGCCTTGAAATGATCAATGTGAACCTTTCCCCGACAAAAATCGGGAGGACTAAAAAAAAAAACAAAAAACGTTACCACCATCAGTAGCATGCGTCTGCGTCCTTTTAGCTCGCCCGTCCACTCCCATCCCACACATTTTTGGCTGCAGAGCGGTAGTATTTGTCGCCGCGCTTAACAATAACACGAGACGCCATTGAAAATCCCACCACGCTGTCCCAGATGCCCCGGCAATGTTGACAATTTACGTTCCTCCGAAACATAAAGAGCAACTTCCGCTTTTCGAGGTGAATGTCGTCTGCAACGACGCGGTAAGAAAGGAATTTGCCGCGGAAATTTTATATCAAATCCGATTTTTTTATGCGGAAATATTATAAAAAAAAGCGGAAAGCACATTTGAAAAAAGCGGAAATCCGTGTTTCCGCGGAAAATTCCAAGCCCTGCTTATAGGAAGCACATACCACTAAAGGGAAACGCATAAGAAAACCCTTACCACTCATCAAAGAACACCATATGTTGCAGGATTGCTCAGGATGTGCAATTAGTCCTTACCAGCTTGTGTGTCAAAGGTGCTCTGTGTGTGTGGTATATTGTTTTGATACACGGTGTTTTGTACAGTAACAGCTGGATTACAACATCTAACCAGACATCAAAATATAACCAATCTGATAGCAGCAGTGAACAATAACTGACAGGGTTTTCAATGCATCAGGAGAACACTATGAAACTTGTCATACAAATTTTGTGGAGGCCAGATCTGAAGCAGTGTCACATTTTGGTGATATCTTGGCCTGTTCACAATGCCATCTGATGATCTAGTCACGGAAACAAAATTTTTAAGCATGGCTATAGTTTCATGCCATGAGTACACAAACCACATTCGAAATTACAATTTTAGGGTTTGGCCAACCCCAATAAAATTCTGAGGCCCCCCCCCTCTAAAGTCGCTGATGGCTTCAATGATGTTGTTGGTAATGAAGAGACAATCCAATCATAGTAAGGAATATTTTGAGAAGAGTGAAAGGCCATACATGATTTTCACTTCCACCCAGCTTTAGAAACAGAGCGAAAGGCAGCTTTATGTACCATAAATTAAGAGATTTTGAACTTTTGGCCCAAGTTCAACCCAATTATTCCAAGCAGTATCTAGATATCAACTTTCGCAGACGTTCAAAAAATTTGTGATTCCCTAGCAAACCAAGGTAAATTGTCTTTGAAAATCTTGCGAGATGAATTTACAAAAGCACAAAACGTGCGCTCACATTTTTTCTCTGTAAACTGGTGTAGTAGACAGGACTTGCCAACTCCCATATCACCAATGATGATGTATTTGAAGATATACGAATAGTTGTACGGACCTGCGGCCATTCTGTAATAGAGGTGCTCTGAAACAAAGATGGCGTCAGATCGTTAATGTAGTGAGTAATGCACGACGTGGAAGTACGACAAACTGGGTCTAGGTCAAGCCTCATTGTAACCGAAGTTGGGCATTACTTCTGGTATAAGTCACGCAAAGGGATCCCGCAGTTTGAGGACTAGTTTTCTTCAAAGCAGAATCTCAAAATGCCGGACTCAAGTAAGTGGCTATTGCCGTCCTCATTCGCCAATAATGGCGATTCGCTTCCTGCACATCCCTGCCACAAACCACCGCCAATGCTTGTCAGCTAATTGAGACTTGTTACAGAGGAAATGCCATGGTGAAAAATCTAATCCTGAACCGATATTTAGAACGAGGAAATGAAATATATTTATATACGTTACGATATGCGCGTTTATTTAGGCCCAAACGCCTATATTCAGAAGCAGCAACTTCCTAAAAAGAAAAACAGTTGGAAAAGCACTTCAGACATATGCTGGAGAGTTCAGTACTTTGTACTTGCACAGTAGGTTAGAATTGGAAGCTTAAGTAATCACTCATTGTTCTTCTTTTAATAAATGACAATAACTCTTTATTTGAAACACTACAATACAATGTCAACTGGCTAACAGCTGCCACTCAGTAGGCCCTAAAGCAAACTAAAAGTCAAAGGTAGTCATTGCTCCTCTGTGCCATTCATAAGCCAGTAACAATGTTCTCTTACAACAGCTTAGGCATGTAAGAAATAAACAATGGCTTGTGTTCAATTTGGAGCCCCCCTCCCAGTACAACAGCATTAGCCAACAAAACCAACTGAACAGTGCATAAGTGGTCAGGCTCTGCCACAAACCAGTGGAAACCATCATGAATCCATTTCAATACCCAGTTTAAGCCATGGTGTGACCAAAAAAAACAACTAATTTCGTTGCCTGAAATACTTCATGATGGTGGCTACTTTGTGACACAAGTGATACCATAAATACAACAGTATGGCTTGATCAAGCTCAGCCTCCAGTGGACTCAGTGAGAAGGAATTTGTTACATTATATATCTGTATGACCATCTGTTGCTTTTAATAGTGTGTTTAAAGGCGAAGGCAACCTTTTTTCATGTCACTTTTAAAAAAAATAAGATCTGTTGATTATCCCAAACATATTTTTCACTTAATTACAGCTTTTCGTACATCCCGGTAGGCAGCAACAGCATGCCATGTTGACTGACTTGTAAACAAAAACAAACGACGACCGAACTTATCACAACCGAGGTAGCACAATGACTGACTCAACTGCTCTCACAGTCACACTGTAAGAAAAGAAATTCTTGCCTCCCAAAACGTCACTTCCGTTGTAGACGACGAGAAATTAATTATAATACGAAAAGCTGTACATAAGTGAAAAATATTTCTGGGATAATCAAGTTAACGAAACCTATTTTTGCTAAAAAATGACATGAAAAAAGGTTGCCTTTGCCTTTAATGTTGACATTTTTATAGCCTAAGGGACATATATTCGAATGACAACAGACCTCCACAATAACTTTTTTGACTGCCTGTCGGATAACTCTACTTCAGTTCACCTTGTACAAATCCAAAATGAGCATGTCCAAACATAAGAGGGAATAAATAACTAATATCATTTTTTTTACCAGCGGAGGCTGAGGTCTCACCGGCACTGTTAGAAATACTTTTGAATTACTTGCTTATTGAACTCTTTGTTGCTACTCGAAACAGGGTCGAACAGATGGCAAATCATGAAAAATGCGCGAGTAGTCTATATCATAATAGGAGACGAGAATGTCAAACATTTACTGCAATTATTATTATTACCGTAGGTGCAGCAAATCATGTTAACAAAAATTAATTTACTTTCATTTTTTGTTTTTCACGGCTGTCTTGAAGTGAGCGAACAGCGGCTACCGCAGCCGAGCACCAAATGCAGCTAGTTGTCTTAATGTCAACATTGACTGACAGCAGCTTCTATACATCTGGCTGACGACGGGTTCCTTAGCAAGTTGCAAGTGAGTCACTCCGTGGTCTTTTGACGATTTATACGTTGCCCAAGAGGTTACCTAGTACTTTGTGTGCATACATTTATGATAGGATTAGCCAAAGTGTGCAACTATACGGAATACTTTAGGTTGTCCATTCAGACAACCACTTAGAAATTTAACCGGTCTCTACCCAATTTTTGGTTGTCCATGACAATCGGACACTCGTAATGTCGAGGCTTGGATAAGTGAAGGCAATATTTATGTGTCTACTGAAATTAATACAACAGCAAAAAAGCTCGTTTACTTCACACTAGGAACACATTAGCGCATGTGACTGGTCCATGCACTGGCACATTGAGAAAAACACAGACAAACTATATCGAAACCTACGCAATCAAAAATTGGGAAGCGATACACCAGTAATCTTGAAATCTACCATGAAACAAGCAACCCAATCTCCGAATACTCAAACACAGGGGTATTGCCACGACATTAGAATCGACAACAATGGAGCAGCAACATCCACAGGTCATCTAACAAAATCTTGAGCTGTCACGTGCTAAATTAAAAGTTTTCACAAAATGACCACTCTTGTTGGCTACAAAGTGTCTCACTGCTTTGAAGGTACCACGCAGTGCCTACTTGTAACACAAAATGTCACCACGGATAGAAAAGAATTCATCGACGGGAAAATTCCCTGCCACTTGATCCGATTTCCAGGAGTTAGAAGTTTGTGACTTTGATTTGACCTAACTAGAGTAGTGTGTGAACCCGATTATAGTTGAACGTGACAGTCCTTGCCATGAGAACCAGATACTTCAACTGAATGATTACAGGCATTACTCAGTGGAACTGGTTCTCCTTCTACTCAGAACCCAGAGGAGCGTTATATCCACTTCTACTTAGGCAGTGGGATTATCCTAATCCATCCTGAAAATGTTCAGCAAATTACCCCAGTTAAACTATAAATCCTTGAATATTCCATCACCAAAGTTGAAGACTGAAATAACTTACTGTCAATGTGATCTAAGTCAAGCGGAAACGCAGAGTTATGGTGAGATCATACATGAGACAGCTACACTGAGAACAGGTAGCACAGATGGCAGACAGTGCCATCGTCTCAACTGGCCATAGAGCTTCATGAGCCGGAAGCGTTGTGGCAAATTATGCCTCACACTGACTAAAACAACAAACCCATGTTGTTATAAGTACTCTTGCGTGTAGACGGACACCTTAGGAGGCCGTGGATGCCATTAATTCCTTCCAACTCAAACAAATACTTCCGTAATCAAACTTTGTTTTCAGTAGTCCTTTGTTCTGCTGCCCAAATCGGAAACTGACCATTTTTACGCCGCAGGCACCAGGAGATATGAAGGAATTAAAGACATCGACGAGCTCCTAAGGTCTCCCTGTATGCACAAAAGGCACTTTGATGTTTTAATCAGTGTGAGGCATAAATCGGTGAAACGCTTCAGGCATATGAGAAGCTTCACCATCTCTACAGCCAGTCGAGATGGTGGCGCTGTCTACACAGACAGCAGGCCTGTCTAACTTTCAGTTTCACCATGTCCACAAACCCTGCACATGTAAAACAAATTTCACACCAGTGCAAGCAAGCATGATCAAATCTCAGCTATATCTCAAGTGTTCAAGATGATGTCCAACATTATAAAACTTAAAAAAGAAAGTCAACAGAATTCCAAATTAACCCCAGAAGTCACACCCCCCTCATGCAACCTCAAACAATGTATGCTTTTCCAATTGATAAAAAGATGTTGAAGGTGAACTTGCACAATCCACATTCAAAAGAGACTGAAGCCCCTTTTATAACTGAGATGTGGTAAATCTAATGAAATTTTGTAGCCAATAAACTGTAAACACACAACACAAACAGGCTGACCCACGGTGGTGCACCAGAAGCAGAATGTCAGAGGGTATGATAATTGTGTAGTTAAACTGGACAATATCAAGTATGGATAGCCTTGTTATGCAAACTTGTTATTTGTAAATATTTCCATGTGCTCTCTCGAAAAGGAAAGACGACGAGCAAACACGAAGGGGATACTCACGGAAATGAACGCAGCTAAGTCAGAGATTGTGGAAATGAATGACTCACGAATTTACTTCCGGTTTTCCTCCCTTCACAGCAAAACCGTGTCAAAACGACTCTTATGCATAATAATTAACAAATGAATCCAATTAAACTGTCTTTTCACTTCACTTTATTTGCAAGCTTCGACATTTTGTTATTATAAATTAATTAAACTACCCACCTGTTAAATAAATTCTAATATTTACAAAATATCGTCAGTACAAATCCAACATGGCGCACCACTGAAGGGGTTCCTGTACAAACACAAGAAGAAATCAGGGCCGATAACTCGGACATTTTTACGATTTGAGTGCTTCCCGCAAGCACTGGTATCTCGGCCGTTCCCGTGAAATCTTTCTCTTACGGTAACATTTCAGATCAGTTGCGAAAAATACTGACCGTGACTTGCGGTGGATTGTTTCAAATTTTCGACCAGTTTCATCGGAAGTTATCACGAAAGAGTCAGGCTGGCCTATTGAAGTTTTTTTATATAGTTTCCCAAATTCGCTGCCGGTCATTCAATTAGGAGCTTTTTTAGTTGGGTGTGGCGGTGTGGCTATGCCATGGTACCAGAAAACGAAATTCAGTACTAGTCTTTGTCTATTTTCAGTGAAACGTACCAAGGCTTTGATAGTAGCCGTGAGAAGCGGAATGGGTATCAGTACTGAGATGTCCTGAGTTTAAGTAGACCGTTCCAGATGATGTCATGAAGAGAAATGCGCATAGCAGTCTTCTGATTTTTTGGTACAAAATCACAGAAAAAATGTGTTTGGCCCGCTCTAACAGGTTGCTTACTATAATCACATATACCTACTACTGTACATTCATATTGCTTGCCAGTCAGTTCGTATATACTGGTCTCCATNCGAAAAATACTGACCGTGACTTGCGGTGGATTGTTTCAAATTTTCGACCAGTTTCATCGGAAGTTATCACGAAAGAGTCAGGCTGGCCTATTGAAGTTTTTTTATATAGTTTCCCAAATTCGCTGCAGGTCATTCAATTAGGAGCTTTTTTAGTTGGGTGTGGCGGTGTGGCTATGCCATGGTACCAGAAAACGAAATTCAGTACTAGTCTTTGTCTATTTTCAGTGAAACGTACCAAGGCTTTGATAGTAGCCGTGAGAAGCGGAATGGGTATCAGTACTGAGATGTCTTTCTGAATCATTTAAGTAGACCGTTCCAGATGATGTCACGGTCATGGAGAGAAATGCGCATAGCAGTCTTCTGATTTTTTGGTACAAAATCACAGAAAAAATGTGTTTGGCCCGCTCTAGCAGGTTGCTTACTATAATCACATATACTTACTACTGTACATTCATATTGCTTGCCAGTCAGTTCGTATATACTGGTCTCCATGATGAAAATGGCGAACTTTCTTAAATCTTTTTGAGATTATGAATGCGACCTTGTCGGTGTAATTTAGCCAAATATCTACACGACTATAAGAGTTTAACTCAATAAAAGTTTATATTTTCCGAAAGTAGAGAGCCTGTTGCATTTGATTTTTGACTTTATATAAATCTGCTATTGTTGACATTTGTTTTAGCAACTACTTAGTAAATATAAAGGTACATCTATAGCAAAACAGTGGAAATAACATGACCAAGTTTCGTTCCATATACATTTTCAAGATGGAATCTCAAAAACTTTGTTACAGTTTTGTAAATAATTATCACTCCGTTTTCGTTTTATGATTACTTTTAAATTTTTTTAAATCATGAATTTTAAAGTCTTATCTTTGATAGTCCTCTGATGCAAAAGTAGAATTTTTAACAAGGAATTGCTAACAGCTGTTTAGAGAACAGTACGGCGTAAAGCATGGTATCTGAAAGTTTTATAAGAATCCGATGAGTCATTTCTGAGATATGATGTTCCGACGTTTACTGGCAAATTTGGCCATTTCTAGAGGGTCCCAAATAATCTCATTCGACACTAAAAGTTTTATGGAGTCGATCTAATCACCTACTTTCCCACTTGTATCGTCTCACTGATCTTCAGACAATAGACACTCTAAAATGTATAAATGTCTGTATATGGCTCAGACATTTTGGCCCAAAAATCGTCGTGTCTCAAATGTTTCAAAATGGTTTAGAAGGAGCTGAAGATGTTTAACTGTAGATAGTTTCTGAATAGCAGATCCATAGTAATTGTCGCTGCGTTTGATTCAGGAGTGAGTGTGGCACATGTTCAGAGAGGCAGGGTGGGCGGAGTTGAGCCGTGCACGCGCGCGTTCACGTCACTGATGAAAATGGCTCAGTTATCGAACGGCACAATTTCCTATATTTTATTTTAAATCAAGACGTAAAAACCATTAGGCAAAAATAGCAATGGCGCCCCGAAGGAAGAAGCATTCAGCTTTTTCGTTCTATAGGCACGGTCGATGATGAATTACGAGCAAGCTCACCCGCCACAGGCAAACCAATCGTAATAGCCGTAGATCATGACCGGCCATTTCACCAACTGGTTTTCAGATCGAAACATGAAACATCGTAGATTGTGCATATGCTAGTGGAAAAAAGGGGAGAGGGATCGGAAAAATGTCACCCATGTGAATGGTGAATTTTGATCCCTTGTAATTAGGATAGGGGCTGTACCCAAGCCCGCCTATGCACTGACGACCGTTAAGAAATTGGTCTAATTCGATAGTGAAATTGAATATAACTTTAGGGCTTCGTTAGAACTGACCGTTCGCTATTGCTTGAGATCAAGCCGTAGAACTTTGTTGGCTGATCACTGCGTGCGTCAATATAGTTTGCGCCAAGTATGACAGCGGAACGAACTACCAATTCTTTGCAAACCTAGTTATCATTTCTCACATGAGTAAGCATGCAGAGACCATAGGTTAATTAGCGGCAAGTGGTTTAAATCAAATCGCTTCCTAAGACTGGTGGAACGCGGCCGGGTCGGGTTAGTGTCGCTTTCAATAAATCAACCAGCAAAGCTAGTCCAGCTAATTGTAGATTTTTTACATCGGAGATGATACCGAATAACGAGGTGGGCTTTAGGATTGTGCAAGACGCCCCTGCCTCAAAAATGACTGTGTCCCCTATCGACCACATATGTCCTCAGTACTTTCTGAACAGCAAATGATTCCACTGCCTCGCGGTAAGAAAAATCTAGCCCCTGAAATCACATGTTCTCATTGAAAATACACAACATCTTGCTGAATCTCGCGAAATCTTGCTTTACTTGCGAGACACTAGTGTACGTTACTGAACTCGACCATGCAGTTACCCTCAGAGATGACGCTGTGTACGAGTACGGGTCCCAGGGAAAATGTCCTACTGGAACAACGTTACGTATCTGGGAATACGATGTCCAAATGCTATTCTCACCATTTGCGAAAAGGGTCGGATTAAAAAATGGGTCACGAAATTCTTTCCTGGGAGTGTGCCTAACCTTTAGTGACCCGATCCTATCGAACGGTTGGTGCTCGCCGGAAGCGGGTATGCTCATAGTGGCCGATTTAGTATGGTGGTTCGTGTACACAAGCAAGATGGTACAATTCGCGAAACATTGTATCATTTTAGAACATTTTTCATAGAAGACGGGATCAAATCAGAAACCTAATCATTAATTCGCGAACAGGAGGGCGGGGGTGACGAACCGAGGCACTCCCTTCTCGGGACCGGACAGTATTCCATTTCCATATTAGACACAAAAGCAGTCGTGAAACATTTGCAGTGAGAAATATTCGCTTGAAATTCGCTTATGTAACAGAAACAGTGAGTTCTATCGCATAGTCCAGTATTGGCCAAACCCGCGTCACCCGTCTCACTCAGCTGCACATTTTGCTAGGCTAAAGTTCCAAAGAACGCTCGACTCGTGGCTGTGCGTGAAGTTTGCTTCATTTTGCCTTTTTCCAAGTTTCTCGCGTCTACGGAGGCCGACATCAGATGGTGAGACGAGAATCGGGTAGTCATTCCTTCAGTATGATGTTTTCCGTGACAGAAAAACATTGACGCCGACAACTGATTTTCAAACATTATCAACCAAAATTGCTTTAAGGTTACGTAAGACCTTATCCACTTGGCGTATTTCATTTGCAAAATAACTACAAAACTATAGATTTTAACTATATGAAAGTATATTTTTTCTGAAAGTCGAAAGCCTGTTAAATTTGATTTTTGACATACTATCAATCTGCTCTTAATTGGGTCGCACGACCATGTCTTTTTAGTAGAAATTAGCAAAATATAAAGATACATCCATAGCAAATCAATATCGATAACATGAACAAATGTAATATAAATGTTCAAGATGAAATCTCAAAAAAGCTGTTACATAAAAATCATTAAATTCTATTTTTGACAGCCCGTCAAAAGGTGGAATTTTTTAAAAACAGTGCATAAAGTAGCCGGGGTATTTGAAATTGTCGTATCAATTCGATCGGCCATTTCTGAGACTAGTGTACCGAAAATTGCCAAATTTGGCCATTTTTCGAGGGTCTTATATAACCTTAAGTGGGCAGGTATGTACATGTATGTATGTACATGTATGTATGTTTCCTTGTCAAGTTTACTTTATGAAAAATGTCAGAATTTCATGGTTTTGTCTTTAAACATCTTGTAATTCGATTAAAAACGATACCTTAATTTCACCGGTGAAGAACATAGTGTCATCAATCACTGCACGATAAATAGCAGGATTTCGCGAATTGCAGCCGTGCTTAATTTGATTTGCGATCATTTTTAACAGGAAAGTTCATAAAATATTAATTGCCTTCAAAAGCGTCACTCGAGGAGATCACTTAGTTCTGGCTAACAGAACAACTACGCTTATGCTGTCATATACCTTGAATATTATACAAAAAAGCATTCTGCTGTCATATACCTTGAATATTATACAAGAAAGCATTCTGCTGTCATATACCTTGAATATTATACAAGAAAGCATTCTGCTGTCATATACCTTGAATATTATACAAGAAAGCATTCTGCTGTCATATACCTTGAATATAAAATTATTATACAAGAAAGCATTCAACAGCCACCAGACTAATATTCTCAGAAAAATTTACATGCAAATCAGGTCGTACATTGATTTTGTAAAAGTCTCGCCAAATGGACTCGTTTGTGAAGTGTACCCTAGATGTTAATGCCAGTGTAGAGTTAAGGTGCGGGACTACGGCAAAAGCCCCCCCCGTGTGTAGTGATACGCCGTAAAATGTAACAATTTCAGTTGTTACACTTTACGTCATTGTTACATTTTACGTTGCTAAGCATCTCCTAAAATGTAACAAGTTGTTACATTTTACGTAGTTTTTACATTTCACGTCGAACGCACACGCGAGAAATGTACCGTTGTTACGTTTTACTATACCCACGTCATATTGCAAAGAAAATGACCAAAATAACGAACAAGTGGTGTTTGACAATGCCAGGGTGTACTGGACTAAAACTGGTGTTTTTTCTATCACACTGGCTTCCGAAATCGAATTCTCCATGAAAATATTGTTACTGTCGTTTCTGCTGGTAGAAATACGGTGAATATCTGCCAAATACAATGCCATTGTTGTGCTTATCAAGAGAAGTGTGTTTACTGTAATGCCGGATACAAGCTGTGAGCGTCAACAAAAGATTACAAGAACGCTTTAATAATAAAAAAGCTTGTTACCTGATCCTGGAAACTCCTTTCAAGTGGAATTGAAATTGTTCGCTGTACATTTTTGACTATACCATAAAACTTATCATGATAAAAACATGGAAAGCACATAGGGACACATCTATAAATTCGACATGGTACAATTTATAGAATTTCATTCACATAATCCGAGAAAGAAGGCGTTAAGTGTGTGAACAGTTTTCCTCTGTGTGATAAATACCATGCAAACTCATGAAATATGACGTCGTTTTCGTAAAATGTAAAAATGGTACATTTCTCCCATGTGCATTCGACGTAAATTGTAACAATTACATCAAATGTAACAACTTGTTACATTTTAGGAGAGGCCTAGCAACGTAAAATGTAACAGCGACATAAAATGTAACAGTTGTTTCATTTTACGAAATTGTTACATTTTACGGCGTATCATTGCAGTTACAACTTTGCCGCACACAGGTGTTGCGATTTTCAGCAGATAAGTCGGATTCGTTTATTCGGACCTTGACATTATCAGTTAGGCAAACGCCAAGTCTAAATACATGTCTACGCCCGGGAGTGCATTTGGAAGTGTCAAATATGCGCCCAAGTTTAACTGAAGCCCGCGATTACTCTGTAACCAAGAGAGCTAATACACTTGAACACATCAATGTCTGATTGTTCCCAACAGACAGAAGCTTATTATTGAAAAATTATCTTAATTGCAATTTTAGTGTCCATTTCCTATGAAACTGGGGGAAATTTTAAGGTTTAACCACGCGTACGGATCTCCATATGCGCAAACGGGGGCATATCTAGATAGGCCTTTCTGCAGAAATCTCCGGTTTGCCGTACGATAGATTTGTGCAGAAAAGCCGGGTACTTCCTGCAAATAAAATCGGGATCTGCCATTACACAAAAAATACTTCCATGCATACAAAACGGACTAGACGTAAATTTGTGATTTGTATTTATTTGGTAAACCTGTCAACAATCGACACACAATGTTGCATTGCATCAACGAATCAAGCTTGTGAAGTTCACACCAGCTGAGGATGCAGCGTTCACACCAGTGGAAATTTCGCTTTATCCACCATGCACTCACATCCGGAAGCGACCTTCACTACGACTTTTTCACCTTTAGAGCTCGTGGCCAAGACCTTCATTATTTTCTGCTTGCAATCGCCTTCTACGTCTGAAAACAGATAAGTGGTACTGTTTACAAACACGTCCTTACGTGTAGCTCTACATATTGAATGGTAAACTTTCTAACTTACTTGATTGTGGGCCGAATTTTTTAATTGATGAAAGACTCGGTTTTGTTGTTGCAGATTAAGTTCCGCTCTAACCTAATCAGTCGGGCATTTCATTTTCTAGAAGTTCACTGAAATGGTGGGCATAGACACAGTTTTACCGCTACTGTAATTATATAGCTATTGAAAACCACGACTCACTGTGTCCCAGGCAGACGGCGTTATGCTGACAGACCTTCTCCGTAATCCGGCGAGGCGTGTATCCCTCCGGAAGTTCCAGGATAGCGTCACAGTAAGAACACAATGCGACGTCATCGCTAGAGAAGTCCTCTACTTCGCCTTTGTTTACGCAGTTATGTGCATCATAGCGTGTACCAAAATCAACGTCTGAGAATAGAGTCATGAAAATAAAACAGCATTATTGATGTAAACGCAATACGAGGGTAGTCCTACTGCGGCACATACTCAGAATTTAAGTTTGTTTGGTTATTTGTACTCTAATCTTATTTCTAAAACATGGAGTGCTTTTTGAAGGTTGAATGTCATTCGTATAAAAACAAACAAAAACACACTAAAACACACAAACTCACACGATCATTTTGGATGAAAATTAAAATAAAGCAGCATGAAGCTATCTAAAAAAAAATAAACCTGCATACGAGGTTTATACAATGTTAGAAAAGTTAGAAATTCTAAAAAGACATCGCTAATTCACACACGGTTCCATGCACGTGTTCATTTGACAACATTCGGTTCAAGGGAAAGAAATATAGCCTACGGAAAACCAGAAATACTGAGCAGTTAAGAAAATCATGCGGATGTTCGTCAGGGAAAAATCATCCATCAGAAATAATGAAAACAGAACTCTAATAGGGCCTGCAAGGAAGACAGATTGTCTACCGACCCTGACTACAACACCAAAGCAGTCTGCGACCACCAAACGCTAGACGGTACTCCAATCGCGTGACAATAAGCCACGCGGTCAGTTTTCAAGTCGAGTCTCAAAAATACAGATATTTAATATCTCAAAACTGTAGAATTTAATTGGCGAAAGTGTACATTTTCTGAAATTTGAAATTCCGTAGCATTTGATTTTTGACTTTATACCAATCCGTCTCTAATTAGGTCACGTGACAATCCTTATTTAAGAAAATATAAGGAAACAACGGGATCAAAACCAAATTTTGTATGATGTAAACGTCCTATTTCTTTACAGCAAATTAGCTGAATGTTACAACACACGACCACTAAATAGATATTTTCCGACATAAGCGGCCACAGACACCTCGCGTAGATGGCGCTAGCGTACTAGATAGCGCACTTTTGCATTCTTATATGAATTTTAAGCAATGGGACATTTCCCAGAGTTTTTTATAAAGCTTTTGTGACCACCATGCCGTCAAATTGCCACTGTGGTGAGATGGGATGTTGAAACTTATCACACAAAAATGTCCAACGTCTAAAACTGTCCACGAATGAAAAAATCCCAGAAGAAATCCCATGAGCCCGCGAGACATTATACGTCGAGTGCGACAACGTACGTCACAACAGGCCAAGAGAAAGGCACTTTAGTATTTTGTGTTCCCACACCGCTAAAGAATTGTATGCGTAAAGCGACTCCTATTGCTCCCACGACCCTAACACTTACTGGTGTCAAACTTTGGATCAGCTGCCACCACGCCAGCGACCACAAGAAAACTCAGTAGTAGGCCTATTGCTATCTTGCGTCCAGCCATTTCAGTTATGTACCGTTTTAAACATCACGTATACCAAATTCGGGTTTTATAGAGGCGTTGCACCTGCTTACCGAAGAGTTCGAGGAGGACGCGTGGGCCGTTAACGTAAAAAAAACCTGACTTTATACCCTGGCACGCCCCTTTGCGGCTGGCTTTCATTCCATTAGTGCATTTAATTTTCACATTCAGGCAGAAATCAGAAGAAAATAAACATACTCACTACGATGAAAATAAAATGTACATTTATTCAGCTGCACATTCACTGCTAACATAATTACAGAATTGTATTCATCCATAAAATTTCGTGTTTTAATAGAGAAACAAGAAAGGAAACTTAAAACATTAACGGAGATAATAGTCACATATTGCGGTAATGGTTTTACGGCATCTACCATATAATTACGGCACGAGATAATTCCGAATTATCGTGCCAATTTTCTCAATTACTTTCATATATCCATATAAGAAATCGCCTATTTGCAAACACATTGTATGAGGAAAAAGAAAACCGACACCTGGGCTCGAAGGAACGACACAAGACTGTTTTGCTACAATTGCAATGAAACCGGATTGCGGCGGGTCTAGCGTATCCCTTATCAGATTTCTCATGAACATATTAAAAACAAAGAAGATAATCCACCAGTCAAAAGGTCATTGGTGCCAGGCCATGATAGAAAAAAACTGTGGTCCAGGGCTTCGAACCGCCCGCAGGTAACCTCACAGGAGTTGCGAAAGTAACAATTTTCGTGACCCATTCACAGAATGCACAGTTACTTTAGATGCTGCTTCTCAAGACTTCAACATGAACTTGGGGTTTTCCATTTTCCCCGGCGGTATCGATGGAGGTTACATGTGCATATCAATTATCGCGCTCGCGTTATTGTTCTCGTTTTTTATTAAAACACAATGGGTTCCCGTGTTCGACATGTTCTTTATTAGATTTGTGATTATCAATACCGATTATATCGTTACTGATGTAGATAAGCTCAAAATGATTTGGTCGCACTAACTCTGGAAATTCAATGTTCAAAAAGATCTTTAGTAAAGTGACCCGAAAAGGTGCTTTTCTTATAAAATAAGTGTTCCTATTGTACCTCTTTGCGATGGTCAATATCCAGTAAAAGCGTTGCACGGAAAAGGGGAGTTAGGTTGAAAGCATCACCCAATATATATAGCAGGATCTTTCTTACAAAAAAGCGTCCAATTCACGCATGGGGCAACAGAGGGCGCACCTGGGCGTGTACATGGTCGTGGTGTTGACTTCTGAGGAGATGAGATCCCAGAAATATTGTTGAAATGTCACTTGTGGTTTAGCTGTCCTTATTACACCCGTATGAAAATTCACATTGCTTTCACATACATGTACATGTAACTATGTCATGTGTGTATTAAGCAAATGTTCAAATTTACATTTACACGACTTTAAGTGGTGTAAATATAGCCTACACAGTCAAGTGTATTTGTGTTTACATGGCAAAAAGCACATCATAGGGTCGAATGTAAACGATATCCTGTAAACGAAAAACGATGAGTCTTTGGCAGGAAGTGGTAAATTTGTTATTGTGACCAAAACGAGAATTAGCGTCGACCGTTTGATGCAAAAGGACGTCTCAATTGAAACTTGATATGCCCTGCTTGTTCGATTGAATTACACTCAAAAAGAGATGTTCGCTTTTTACACGAAATCGGCTTTTTGCGACATGTTCTTATTCACGACTCACTTACGTGCGATAGCTTTCAAGGAAACAGGTTGCACAATCACGAAATTACATTTGCATATTTTACACGACTTCCACTTGAAAGCTTAGCACCTTGTCCAGGAGCATTGTATTTCACAAATTTCGACAGTGGATGTTTGGAAGACAAGTACATAACACCTTCTCATTTGAAATGAGCTTTTCTCAAATAAATGAGCTTCGAAAAAAGGACTTAAATTGAATACTTAATAAGGTATTTCCCAGACAATGCCACACTTGCATATTCATTAAACGGTCTACCCTATATATATATAGGGTATACCACTAGTGTCATTCGTTTGAGTGGTNCATTGTCTGGGAAATACCTTATTAAGTATTCAATTTAAGTCCTTTTTTCGAAGCTCATTTATTTGAGAAAAGCTCATTTCAAATGAGAAGGTGTTACATGTACATCCTGTGAATGGGAAATTTACATTTTACTTAAGAAATTAACCGTTTAATTCTCTTAGACTTTGAATATTTGGAAAAAATCAAATATTCATTATTTTCCAGTAATGCCGGGGAAACTGTGTATTCACCATGAATGTGTACTGTGCTAATGAAAAAGGACCCACGTTTTGTTATCTGAAAAAAACTGAGTGCCCAACGCCGGGCTGCGTATTGTAAAGTTAGTTACTTGCGAGTTTGAGGAGTAAGTAAGAGTTCGCGAGAAGGTTCTGATGTATTGTCTGTGACCTCATTAATTCACTCGTACCTATGGTGACGAAACGGGCCATTGTTTACCAGCACGTGGTCCTGTCAGACATCGGCACGCATTTCTACAGGTAAGGTGTTTCGTTTCAGAAGCGCCGCATTGTTACATGAATTTCGAGGTCCTTTCTTATCCTGCTTATTTATTTTTGAGAATCGATGCTATTTTCATATAATTGATTGAAACGTTTCTTGTGTTACACAACAAGCACGTCAATGTTTATAACAGATTTGGCAAAACAACACGCTTGCATAGTCTTTTACCATGGTGGGATTACTCCACCAGTTACCCTCACTGAAAACTAAGTGGCAGTCTCGCTCAGAGCGCTAACTTCAATAAGTAATTGCCTTCGATCGTGTCACACGGCATTCCTTATTTCCATTTCCAGTTCATTGTCACAATACACGGAGATTCTGTTTTCGACGAGTAGTTCGGCCATTACTTTCCTTTGCGTGGTACAGTCTAGCGCGTTCTGCAGCCGTTCGAGTTACCGACAGACGTGTCTTGACACTAAATTTGCTTACGTGAGAAAACAGAGGTAAGTTTTTGGACTTTCTTTCGCACTTACTTTACACGGAAATAATGAAATAACCTGACACTCGTCATTTTTTAAACATGTCGTAACAACGTCCTCACATTTATAGAACTTCTACTAAACTACAAATTAATCATATCACCTGAGTTCGATTGGAAACGGACCAGTATTGGGAGCGATGACTGACACACACCTGTCAAATTTGGTAACAGTTTGACACTCGTTATTTCCAAATGCTCTGAATGACGTGTTTCGAAACAAACAAACAAAAACATTTTCTATCACTAAATGGAAAGATTTGAGGCATATTTCAGTGGCTTAGTGGCCTCTGGTGTTGAGAAGACCTGAGGAAGAGACATCCGTTTAACTTTTCGACGTATTATTTGATACCGCCTTGTTTTTTTTGAAAGCGATCGCTATCGTCCGAGTTATGTTATGGCGCATTCAAGAGTTCTTTGCCAACAAGACTGATCATTGAAGTCATGCACTTTCTTTGGTCGCCAGGTGGAGTGCTTCATCCCTCATGACGCTCTTGGTCCGCCAAGTGTTTTTTCTATATTAATAGTTGCAGCTAATATCAGAAACCATCTATGCTCATTTGCAGCTATATTTGCGACAGCTACGAGACGGCGTCGGATTTTGGTCAACTTGTTAGGTGTCTTAATAATTGCATTGATCTAGGCTCACACCTTGGGTACTACCCCAAAATGGCTTCGGCAATCTAGCCCTACATCCCCTATCAAGACATATTTCCGAACCTAAGTGTGGACATGTTTGGGTGAAAACTTGGGAGATATTGATTGACACACGACGTAACATTTTTTACCATGAAATATTTGCAAGGGGAACAATGCTGGCTAACCGTCTAAGGCTATACTTTGAGTGACACATGCTCTAGATACTACGTGAGTTGCGCAGCACTTGTGAAACACTTGAGTAAAACCGAGAAGCAAATTTCTAAACCACTATATGTGTGAGAGTTGACTTATCTATTGCAAAGTAGTAGGCGTTGATATGTATTCAATAACACGATAATTAATAAAAAATACGGAGAATGGAAAAAGCAAACAAATAGCATTCAGTTTAAGAGTTGCACATATGCTAGGGATAGCCGCCCACGCAGACCGAGGCTCAGGCGAATGAGCTTATAATATGAAGAATACTTGAATATAAAATTCCTTTAAAAGCATAATTTCTTATACACGCGTATGAGCCTGGAAAAGCACATTGCAAACGCTTTAAACCTACGCGACTAAATTATTTTTACACACGGGTTACGGTAATATCGACTGTGTTATTTATAAACATTTATCAAGTTTTATTGTTACAACTTCAAAAAGTATGTATGAGATTCCTACTTGAACGTTTTTTGCAAAAGCTAAATGATATTTACAATTGTTATATTTAAAAAAACTATGAACAAAAAGTAACTGGGATTACGTTTCATTGCGCAAGTGTGTCTTTGCGAAAGTTGCGTCGTGCAGTTGAAAGTTTTAGACACGTCGAGTTTTTCGGCAAGCCTCGTGATTTTGACAAAATTTCCAAGAGGTTTTGCCCATGTCATCAACCTGCGCCTCCTGTAGGATTCTCTATTTTCACCTACTTCAGTTCTATTTCCCTCAGCTACGCACTGATTGTATTGAAATTCGACCACAGGCAAGTTGCACAGGTTTTACCGATAACAGTCAAATAATAATGTCAACATGATATAAGATACGTTTTATTATTGACAATTGTTTTACAAACAAATGTAGAAAACAACTGGAAAGTACTTGAAGATGCTTTAACTCAAAGTCTTAAGCTAAACTGACATCGCTTCAGAAAAATGGAAAAATTGTCCGGGGTTCCTGTTTTGAAGGTCGGGTTTCGTTTTTTTTTTCGGGCTGATTAGCTGATTGGAAGGTCCTGGGGGCTGTTTTCGACTTCGGGATATTTGTTTAACACCGGGATTCCAGTTCTTATGGAACACCCTGGTTATGGTACCTGTTGAAATGGATTCGTTTGAACGCTGCCGATAAGTCTGAGTTTCATCTTCTTAATCGTTGCGGGAATCTCCCGAGTCATTTCGGAGTTGCAACTCGCTTCGGCAAGACAAATTTCATTCATTCTTCTTTCATCATCTCGATTTCTGTCGTTTTATTTCACATTGCGAAAACAACGTAGGTTAGCGTGAAGTTTCAGGCCCCTTCAAAATCAACCAGTAAACATCTGCACTACAGGGTGCCAGCTTCTTAAGACATAGAAACGACGATTTTTAACGGAAACTATCGACTTGTCCATCGATTTCGGTACCCAAGCACTCAAAATTGCTTTTTGTCAAAAACCTGTGTTACGTGATAATGCCACCGTTGCACGACTTTCTCGTACAGGGACTCTTTAAACATGCAACGTGTAAGCGCTAGCACCTATAAGGGAAGTATAGGCGCATGCGCCTATATTCAAAGCTCCTCCAAAAATGTGTTCCATGAAAAAAGTGTTATAATCTCGGATATAGGCGCATGGGTCTGAATACGTAAGAATATTCCACATTGATTAAAGAACAGGATACAGAGCTTCGTTTAAATGGTTGCTCTGTCAATGTTACCACCCGGGGTGTTTGTGCAGAGCAATGTAATATAAAACCTTTCAATTGATTAGACAAATGCCCGCAATCCTAGGAAATAGGAAAATCAACCGTTTATTGACTCCAACTTGTATTCCTACTTGTCCAACCATGAGCTCACTGCAATGTTTACGTTCACGCTGTCGTTGTATTGTAATGCAAAATTATTCCCTTTTAGTAGCCTAAGTGATTAAGAGCACCGTGGAACAATTGGTCATTATACATCTCCTTCCACGTGGCGGTGAAACATACGCGCATGACAATTGAGCAGATTCAAGAAACCATTTCCACTTCATTTTAGTAAAAATCTTCATAAAATGTATTTTAAGGCAAAAATTTAATAGTAATATAAGGCAAATACAAACAGAGCTGAACGTTACTTTAGTCACATCTGACGAAAATCATCCTGAATTCTAAATTCGCGAATGTAAAGGAACACCTTTCAAGTGCCTGAAACATACACGGTTCCAGAAAAGGACTTCCAACCGGTTGCTATGTAGTCTCGAATAAAATCGGATAACCTGCTGGCTGCGTTGTTTGTACCCGTGTTATGAAACATCAGAAAATCTTCACATTAACTTAACGATAGAGACATGAAACGCGGCCGAAATATTTCTTGAATTACATTTTAAGGAAAACATGTATTCACCGCATTAAATTACGTGACGTCCTGTCGTGAGATAGTGCACACGTGTTTGTCCATCGAGGTGCTTTCCGTAATTCAATTTTCTATACGTAACACTTAAATTCTAAATACGTTCAAATTGCATTCCCAATGCGCAAAACGAAAATCGAAAGTCTCATTTCCGTCCTAGTGTTGATATCCATTATTATGTAATAGGAACATATCATGAAGTCATAAAGTCTCCAGCTGTCAAAATGCCAGAGACAATACTATACGGTTACTGACCTTCACCGAAGTCAATATATTGACTTTTAGACACCACAAAATGCTAAAGTGGTGCAGGCTTTACCGAAATCGGACTCTTTTAAGGCTTTCATGTCATCTGGATGGTGACTTTACATTTGTTTTTAAATGATCCCAAAATATATACCACTCGGTGAAGGAAAACCTCCAGCAATGTATCACAAATTCCTCTTTAAGGATATGTAGGTTCTTACCGACAAGTCTGTCCATTAAGCCAAATGTCTATAAAACTATAGAATTTAGGTTAGTGAACGTAAATATTTTCTGAAAGTAGAAGATCTGTAAAATTTGATTTTTGACTTTATACCAGTGAAACACCAGTTTGGTCACGTTACCTTGCCTTTTTAGCAAAAACAACCGAGAAAGAGTGGGGGTGAGGGAGGAAGAGAGGGTGGAGAGAGAGAGAGAGGGAACAGAGGGGGGCGAGGAAGCGGGGAGAGGGGGGAGAGATGGGGGAGAGAGGGAGTGAGGGGTGGAGGAAGGGAGGGAGGGGGGAATGGAGGGGTATATATGATCAAATTTCGTATGATATAAATGTTCAAGACAAGATGTCTAAAGCTCTGTTATAATTTTCTAAATTATCGTTTCATTTTCGTTTTATAAAACTTTATTAATATTTATAATAAAGGAGTAGCAGCAAAGACACTAAAGTCGACAGATCTTGAGTCATGACAAGAGGGGAACTGGCAGTGGCCAGACAAAGGGGCGCTTAGAATTGAATTGTCCATCATGGCAGTACAGAAATGGTTAAACTGGGGGTTTGGCAGGTCATTACGTTTCAATTCATTATCGGCGAGCTTCATCGATAACCAACGGTAAAAAGGAGAAATGTCATAACTTTAACACACAGAGCAAATTAGTAGACGACTAGATAGTCTCCAGGTGGCGATGAGGAAAACATCTCTTTTTAATTAAAAATGACATATGTCAAGACAGTATAAAATGAGGCAATGTAGAAACTGGTAAAACACTTTCAAATCCCATAAAAATATTTATTAAAACACTGGCTTTCGAAAATTATGTGTTCGGCCTTTCGTCTGGTATGAACGCAAAGGGCACGAATTGCTTTCTTGTGCCTACCTGTTCTGAACTATATAAAGGTGAGGAAGAGAGAAAATTACTAAAGAGAAGGAAATGAGAATAGGTAGTGACCGCCGTTTTGGTGATCCCAAACTTGCCACTACTTACTCCGAACCTCCTACGTTGACATGTAAACAGCTACATATAAGCATTCGATTAACTAGCAGAAAAGTCGTAACCAATGATACACTCGCTACTGAGTGGTACCTTCCCGCGCAATAAACCCAGACGACTCACTTGCCAGCATATTCTGAGGTCAAAGTTCAACACCTCAGTGACAAAAAATTCACAATCACAAGTCCATTTACGTATAAGTCATCTAGCATTATATACATCATTTGTTGCAGTCTCTGTCCTCAGGCCTATTATACAGTTGAGACCGGCTTTCTTGTCCACATTCGTCTCAATGGACATCGTAAAACTATCCGCGACGGTTCCTCGCCATGCGCGCACCTAGTCTTCAATATGGGGGGGAGGGCTCGAATTCCTGATGTTGTGGATCTTTTGGTAACAAAATAGCGGTTGTGAATTGCGTGTTTGTGCTTGTTTAGTGGGATTTTGTCTCATTTTCTCGGACTTTTTGATTCTCAGAAGCGGACCTTTTTGCCCACTTCGCCAAAGGAGGGCTCATTCGAGGCCCCCGAGGCCCCCCTGGGTGCGCGCATGCTCGCTTACGGTGGCGGGTCATTTCACCTCGCAAGACCGCAGCAACGGTAACCTCATGGTCTGTGTGTGGGAATCTTGACAACACGTACCCAGACCAGGAGTCCCAAAGATATATCAATGATTTTGTTTTTCAACACCAACGAGAACGACGATCTTACAAAAGACATGGGTCACATACGCCATGAAGGGCAACACCCATTAGGCTCGAAAGCCAGCGTTTAAAAAAAAAAAAAACATTTTTACCGGATTTTGTTTTTACATGTTTCTTCATTCTCTCTTTTGAACATCGGAAAACATCGAGAACAGGGGTGTTTATGGGCTAACGATCCCTCGTAACTACCTGAATGCATGCATTTACATAGCGCAACGTTCGGTAGACCAAGTTTCTCTTGAGAAAAGCCAGGTCACGCGTGGCTGAGTCGCGCTGATGAAGAAAACGTATTCGCTATAATATTTCTTATAATGCACCGATTTTAAAAACCAGAAGACGGTTTATATTTACTTTTCAATTTCAAAAATGTCATTTTGGTCGTCTGCCTTACTTATTTGTTGACTCTGAAACTAGTACGCTAAACAGGAGCATTGGCTGCGGCTACAATTAGTCCACCCAATACACATTCGGCAAAGCCAATGAATAGCGATAAGCTCACCTCGATGTGTGATGGCTCTGTAAAGTCTTTAATGTGCCGATAAATTCGTTGGAGACTTGGGTGCACATAGAGTAAACCTACGAGCGGCCTAATGTACAATCAAAACAAACATTTCTAAACAGATACAGTCTTTAAGTGCACAATTGCGAGTTCGGCGTCTAACCAAAGATACTATATCTATAAAATCTTTGGTCTAACTGAGAAGGTTATTATTCCGCCACTCTCAAAACAGTGCATCACTGTGTGCCCCCCATAACTTCCCGCGTTTACCTAAAAATATGTACCGCACGTTTATTTAAAACATACATGTAGTAAATGCGTGAAGTTAAAAAATTAGTAAACTGTAGCCTGCATCTAACATGTATCTGTGTATCATGGGGAGCAGCGCAGCTGTTGGGAAACCAACGTCTAATGGTTTCTGTATCCAATTAACCACCAAGCTGCATATATAGTAACAGAAACCAGGTATCATATTCAAGTTGGTGTTTCGCATAAGCAAATGGAAGCTCCCCAAACAAAGTCCGAATCAATAAGAGGTAACATGACAAGGAAATTGGAATGCTCATGGTGTGATTTATGTAGAAACCGTGACAAAAGGACTTCGTTGCAGCCAGCATGTCCAACACAACGGATTAGGATGCAGAGGAGTTTTGTAAGGGCTGCACTTTTTGGACCGTCCTGTTTCCATCAATGAAGGCCCACGCCATCTCCCAGTCTTTACAAAGTTTAAAGCTGACTTCGTTAAATATGTAATAAGCGCGCTTTAATTTTGTTTTATTTAGATGATTTGCCTTGGGCAACACGCTACTCGTTTCCACCTTGACTGTCCTAGCGATCATCGTGTTTTATTTTGCCCGCTTTCTTTCTAATGAGGTGCTTAAGATCACTGCATACACGCATGTATAATCATGCGATCCGATAATGCGTTTTGGTCCGATAATGCAGCGTGCGTTAGCTCATTCGTATCAGGAGCTGCATAAATATAATTGCAGACTGTCTGATATACGTCACCAGACGTGCACAGGCAGTGCACGTGCGCCCATTGCACAGAACACTAGGTACCATTTGCATGCTTTATTAATATAGAGTTAAAACCGAGCTGAGGAGCTTGAAACCTGACTCACGGGTTTGGAAGTGTGACCCAGTGGGATTCTAACCCCCGACCTCTAGTAAAGAAGTCAGGCAGCTATCACACTAGGTCACACCGTCTCCTCCAGGACCTGCGTAGGCTACAGGGCGTAAGTTGTGTAAACGTTTCTGTGCGTTGCGAGTTTTTATAAAAATGGGTCAGTCTGTAGCCAACTAAGGTAAATTCATAAAAAATTGCGTGAAGTGCGACTGAAGTTCATAAAAAGTAAAAGATAATTTGGCCAGGTGACGTTAGTGAATAATGACGTAACGGGTTGTGCGAAACAGCAGATTTCGTCCATTGAAAGTATACGGAGTTGGCGGTCCATGTACTATAATCTATGCTTTAATAGATAACACGAAAACGTATTTACAATATATTAAATGTGTTTGACTGAGTTAGCAATTCTAGGATCAGAATTCAGGTTAAAGTTTCTTTATCCAGTTTACTTCTTCTCTATAAACAGTGAGTCTGTACACTCGCACACAAACAGGGGTAACATTGCGAGTACATCGAGCTATTTCTGAAGTCGAATAAAACACACAGACAGATAGGTAAGTTGGTACTGGAGATAATCAACGGCAATAGTTTTTTTCCATACCGAAGTAGAAGAACCGGTTTCGCGGAATTAAAGTATTTTGTACCGCATCCGAGATGGGGCAAATTATTCTGGGCGCCATTAGGCCAGGTCGAAATTGCTCGGGCAGTCAGTGTGACCCGATTGCTTCGCCTTGTCAGCGTACTTTGGATTTATTTCCTGTCTTATGTTGTAGTGCATGTCATTTCGTCCCCTGTAAACGTAATGACAACTAAATGATACGAATGATGCATGAATTCAGCGCTCGTTGTAGGCAGTTGCATTCTCTCTAGGCTGGCATCAGTGGCCTGACCAGAAGCGGCAGTACTTCCTGTTAAAAGTTACTCGTTTAAAAATATAGCAAATGAAATGGTATAAAAATTGAATGAAAAAGCAATAACATACAGTTAACTCATATCATGACCCTGAAGAAAATTAAATTAGCATAATCTGAAAATATCCATGAAATTCTGTAGAGTTTCGCTTGAGCTTCCCTCGCCAGCCGTCATTTTTGAGGAAGTTACAAATATAATATTACCCAGTCGTAATTCATGTGACGTCACCTAAAGTTATGGAATTCTTCGCGAAATAAATCTTAAATCCCATAGTCTTGCTTCATTGAGGGTCCATAACACCAGAAAAGGTTGCTGTGGCAGAAATGCGTACTTAGCATAATGGCGAGTACTAAACAGTAACCTCAATGTCAGACTAGGAGGGAGGCACATATTGCTTGCACTCGTAGACTCGTTCCGGCCGCAAGCACGTGATCGGTTTTGTGCCCAAGTTCCTGACTGTATGAATATCATTGGTTCACTCCACAAGAGCCATGCGTTACTTTCGATATCTAAGCATAATTGTTTTAAATTAAAAGTACATACTTAAACCAATATTTTGTTGTTACTTTGGGCGTATATTATTCTAAATATTCTCTAAACAGCATACTATGGAGGTAAGGTATGCAGGACAAATTTGAATCATTTAATACAAGCGCAGTAAACAAAGAGACTGTGTTAACTTTATAGATGAGCTTCAGACAGAAGACTGCGAACGATCATTGCCATGTAATCCCATTCTAACTTGTTAATGCGACCCTCTTGTGCACACACCCGCACCAATTTCCACAGGAATAAGTAAAAGGCACAACTTGAGACAACGTCGAAACATCTCGCGTTCATTTTGGACCAATTTCCGCTGCCATGTTAACAAATCATGTTTGGTGTAAAATAATCCCATCGGTGCTCAACTGTTATAGGTACAGTCGCTTGAACTAATGTCATTTTCCTCTAATATCTGCCTGTGAATAATTTATCGTGCCCATGCGCTTTTCTTTCAAATGTCACTTAAATAATGGATGCCGTAAATCAAGTTTGTTCAGCAAGAATATAAATCAAATTTCAAAATAATGTAAATGGTCGGCGTACATATGATAACAAAATACCTTTCTAATTGATTATAGATTTCCTGAATGGAAGCACACTGTGAATTCCTCAACAATTGCAAAATGAGCAGCCTCCAAGACGGAGATTTCCGTAAGATATTGTTTTGCCACAACCAGACGCTTAATGCGCTTCATCGCACTTATTTAAGATCATCTCCGTTGTATGATTGCTTTAAAAGCAAAAATTTTTGATCATTGTTAATTAATTTAATTGGCGTGCATCATAGATCCAAGCACAGGTTTATTTGTTTATACTACAACACATCTTGAAAGGTGTTAGCTCAGAGAGCACTCAGAAAGTTGTCAGTTAGATCTCCAGCATCATACATACAAGGCAGCTAACGTACAATCGTGTTTCAAGAAAAATTGTCATTCAAGACCGCCGAAGGCACACACGCCGATTTTCACGGTAACCCGGGGCTATAATCAGTATAGCTGAGGCCGTTGTTGTTACCCTGCTCCACGCGTTTCGTGGAGATGTGCGCATATTTGGTCCATTTTATGGTAAGTTCAGGGAATATTTTTAACTCCTTAAGCTCGCTTCAGCGAAGATAATGAAGTAGCCTTTCAAAAGGTGGTAATTTTCAAGGACACATAATCGTTTTTGCGGACCCGGACAAATCAACTCCATTTCGGTATCCCACAACATTTTGCTCCAAGAAATTGCCAAAGCTAGAAAGGAGTGATTTAGCTTTTGCTGACTAGGACATACTGTCGACGTTTTAGGCACGGCCTATTCGCTTGACAATGATTGGAAATAGTTCATATGTGAGTACAAATGAGTTGAATATGGACCCACAATCGTCGAAATTTGTCGAATATTTATTTTTCTAACTTTGTGCCATTGTATTTTTCACACGGCCATACATTTACACAATGACAAGTCAACCGTAAAGCCTTTCACATTTCACTTCCTAGCCGTTTTGCTATTACCACTGCAGTTTCATAACGGTTTATTCAAACATACACACATGCTAGTGTCCGCTCCCAGGAATACATGTTCCACGAATCTCATTGATAAAAACACACAAATCAATAGATTTCAGCATAATAAGGTTAATTCTTATGGTCTAAGGAATTTACTGACTCGAAAATGTGTTAACTAATTTATCAGGTACGATCCAACGTATGCGTTATATTCATTAACATAGATATCGAGGAGAGTTTGGTTTTCGCGTGGTGAAATTTACAGTGCCAACTGGGGAAAAGACATGGTCACCTATTTTGCTCTGACGTAATTGGTTCATGAAGCGGTTTGTTTCTATTTGCTTTAGCGGATGTGCCGCGGGCAAATTAGGGTACGCAATATCTCCCAAATCGTCATAAAAATTTTTTCTCGAATCATCTCCGCGGATTTTTATCAGTTTTGCCTTAAATCAATATAAATTCTTCGCATATCGTCACCAAACGGATGCCAGTTTCTCCCTGAATTATCATTCATTTAAGCTATCCAATTCTTCACCTGATTCTCCAATGTCGTCAATGATTTCTCCCCTAATTGTAAGCATTTCTCCTGAATTGTCATTTTTGCTCTAAAATGTGCCTAGGATAAATGGGGTATTAAATACTTTTTTAAGAAAACATACTATGAAAGAGGTTATGTTTTAAGGCGTTTCCATGAACAAGTGTACACATCGTGCCGAACATTGCCTAACAGATCTGCGCCATTACGGCACTCAAACACAGAAATTTTGGATTTTATGAGTCATTGAAATTATTACGGATACTCTGTGACGTCATCCAATACATCAGTACTAGTCGATGTAGAATTAGGTTGTGCAGAGATCACTTCATTTTAGTGGTTAAAGAGTGTGTGCACGGTTGCATGGAACAGTTCCAAACAGGGATTCAACTAATTTACCTAAATCTTTTGCGCATTTGCTTCGTTCTTTACTTTCACATGTAGTCTTTTTTCTATCATATTATCTTCATTATGATCTCCTCTTAGACTATTTCAATTTTCTAATAATATAACTAAAAACTGAGCCCTTAGTTCAATCTAAATAATTAGGGACTTAGTGCTTAAATAAGAGTCGTTGCATGGTAAGATCGGTACTTATTTTCAGTGATACTTAGAATTCAACGAAGAGGTCACTCTCGCTTTGTATCAATGCCAAAAATTGACTTGGTAACGAATGAAACTCAAAAACAGCATAAGATAGGACAACCGGTCTTTTCACAAACCCACGAACATGCAATAGATTTAGTCCCCTTTTGGGACTGTTTCAGGCAACTGGAAACAGGGATGCATTTCATAAGCCTTTTTGTGTCTTGACTTAGTCCGAAATCGGGCTAGTCTCGTTTTATGAAGTTTCTTAAGACCAGAAGAAAGATCGAAATCGGTCTAAGCCAAGACCAGAGTGAGACTACAGTCAATGATAACTGCGTTGAATTTAATATCCCTAAACAATAAATTATGTCGCTAGGTCAGTTACTGTATCTATGTTCAGTTGAGAGTAGAGTTTTGTTCCGAAATTATGAACGCAACGGAATAAAGACTGTGAACAATGAAAAGTGTCGTGCATTTAACAAATTCTGTATAACAGAAAACAATAAAAAAACTAAACATCGTCCTCTTTCGATTCGAAAACCGTCAACTAAAAGTTACGTTGACTCGTAGAAGTAACCAATGAAGTGCTACCAACCAGAACACTTACATGTATGAAATGACATTTCCAGTGATAGATGAGTCTTCTTACGTAGGCGAGATCTCAGTTGCATCCCAAGTGTTGTAAATAAACCTCATTTAGGCCAACATTATTATTCTGAAACCGTATTTCACACTCACGCGCGCGCGCGCGCGCGCGCACACACACACACACACACACACACCACCTTTCTTAGTTTTGTGAATTCGCAACAGACGGCGAAAGTGTAGTTTGTATGCTCGCTTAGGTCAAAACCCGATCTGACAGAAGACCAGAAGCGGGCTAGTGTTCGTGAAAAGGTGTTTTATGATTTTTTGTCTTCGGCCTTAACTATGACAAAGTTTTGATCTAGACTTGAAGCCGGGGCCCACAGATAAGAGTAAACTGGAAGCACCTATCCAAAATCAATTCCCACCTTACAGAACCGACGACCGCTTAGGCCTACGTGACATTTTCTAACTTCTGGTTTAGGGGATTCATAACTCTCAAATCAATGGGTCCGCAGTGCATCGATTTTCATTATCCGCGCAAAGGAGCAATTGCCGGAATACGTACAATGGACATTGTCGGTCTTTCGACCGTTAAACCGAGTTTTGCTGCTTTGATATCAGATTCCCAGCAATTTACGCTACAAACTTAAAAGTGCTCGTGTCCTTTGCCTAGTTCTCATTTGTTTAATAGCTAGGAACACGGTGTCTACTTCCGCGTGTTGTCAAAAGCAATTGAAAAGTCCCGATTGGCATCGTTTGTCGACATCGGCGCTACGTGCCAATTCTGCTTGTCACAGATAGGAACGTCAAATGATCTCTGGGCGTATTGATTATAGTAATTATAACAAAATCGCCAAGGAAATCATAATGTACATATGTTTAACAAAATGACTTAATGGGTTATTTCCTGTCAGGCTAGAATCTCAACGAAAGAGGTCGTAATGTTTCTGGAACATAGTACTATAAAAGGTTGACTTTTCATGGAAGCTCCCTCGAAAATTGGTTCCGCTTTTTAAGCCCACTCTCTAAATGGGTGGATATGTTGATTTATGCCTTGGGGTTTCCTCATTGCGTGTTTTTCTAGAATAGTTTTGAAGGGATTGGCTACTTAAATGCGCGTCTTGATGACAACGCGCTCACGAGTTGGCTAATGAGCACGAAAAACCATTTTCTAATCTCCTCAGATTGTTGCAACGTTTCGTAATACGTATAAATTCATGACCTTGGGAATGAATTATTAGCTTATCACTGTTACAATGTACGTACCCACGGTTGCTGCCTAATTTGTTCATTTCCGCTGATTCCTTACAGCTGTATATATGCAATAACAACCGATGATCATCGCTATGACGCAGTAATGGCCAAAACAGGTCGGTATCAGTTTTCGCTTGCAAGTTCTAATAACCCTAGCCATTAATTTTCCCGAATGGCCTCTCTCAATCGCAATCACTTTATTTCAAATCTTCTCAAAGACGTCTCCCCTATTTCTCATCAGATTATGAATTCCCTTATATCGTCACCAATTCCGTTTCGATCGTCATAAATTCCATTTCTCCTCATCAGTTTCTTGGAAGTAGTCGCCGATTCTTCCTATTTAACTCCGATTTGCTCCCAAAATAGTCACCAATTTTTCACCGCATGTCATCAACATTCCTCGAAATCGTCACTGAATTTTACCCTTATCGTCACGCTTTTTTACCGAAATGTTCACTGAGGTTTGCTCTAAGTCACCACACAAGTACATGCATAGTTATCGGTGGCCCAGTGTGCACGGGATCTACTTCAATCTTGCACTCGTCTTCGCACTGTTCTCTTCAGGAATATTTAGAATGAAATGGAACCATAGTTTTACGGGAACATTGAAACATTGAATGGGTGAGTCAATTCTGTGGGAACTTTCGCGTGAATTTCCTAGTGTCAGAATTATTCATCAGAATTTATTCCATCATTCCTTATCCTGGCCCCAAGTTCAAGTACAATAACACACATGAAGGCGCTGCGAAAATTGTGCTTTGGAGACTTGCAGGTCGCCAATACGATCTCAGATTGTGTTTGGCAAACTGGGAAAAATTGCAAGTCGTCGCGAAGTCGTCACTGTGAATATCAAAGTCAGACAGTAATTCCCTCTAAATTCGTTTTAAAGTTCGTGATGATTTCCAAACTTTAAAGTATTAACATTTTCCATAGATTTGTCACCTCTGATTCACAATTGTTCATTTCGTGAAATCACACGCTTAAATTACTACAGGAAGTAAACAGACAGAAACCAGAATTGTTCGGTAAAATCGGGCTAGATCGGAGGAATTCGCGCTATCAGTCCACGCGTTCGTTTGCGTTCTATGTTCGTTCGCCCGCAGTAGGATTCCATTTCGTAAGAACGGAAGTCATTGTAAAAGTTACATTCCGCGCCAGAGTGCTTGCGCACTAGTCTGTTCAAAGACGGAGATTGCGCACGCATCCTTCTATAATTCGACTATTTTACAAGCAGTCGTAAATATATTTGTCCCGAATCGAAATCGCAAAATTCCTATTCCAAATTCATTCATTCACCTCAAGTTTGTGGGTTAAGTGTACTGTCATTGTGGCAGCTAGAGAAGGGAACGCAAGTGTTTTAGACGCCGACAACGGTTTATCCGTGCCTGGCTGTCTCTCTGCACATGGCGGTGTATCCTCTTGCAATGCCTCCCCTCCAATGTCCGTGCATGATCAGGGCTCTGACCCAGATGACATTGTAGGTCTCGGGTCAGACTCCAACAAGGAGTCTGTGTGCGGCGATTCCCGTGGAGAACTTAAAAGCCAGCGCTCACGAGACATGTGATCAGGTAGACAGTGGTAACACAGCCTCTTGCCGCGAGTTCTCCGACTCGGAGGGTGACTCATATTACCCAACCTGCACTATATTTGACCCTCTAGCTACAGTTATATCGTTGCAGTAGTCACTGCCAAAAGACCAGGCGGCATTCGTTGCCAATCACGTGTTGAACATTTGCTCACTACAGAATCCATACTCGATCACACGCCTTGTCCTACATAACCAGAGCTCAAAGTGAAGCTCAGTCCTCGATGGGATGTGCTAGATTTAGTGTCACCGCTTACTCACAGGCCAGTGGCGGTTGCGGACGGCAGTTAATAATATGTGTAACAGAGTCTCCTGAATACCATGGACCCGTTCGGCATCCTTTGGCAGAAACTAGANGGGGGGAATTGACCGAAGGAGCTCCTTTGCTCGGTGGAACTGTTCGTGGTGCTTATTGACCAAACCAGTACCGCCATCTCGTATAACAGGCGAGTGAGCGTCTTGTCCCGAGAGCTGCAAGACAATAAGAAAGCAGGCGACTTGATAGTAGCTAGCGCCTAGGCCAATAACAGGACATTGGCACTGTTTGGTCGCAAGTTCTACAAGGCACTACACAAAAAGACCAAGGGCCAGAAGCAAAGCCAACATATCAAAGCTCGCCTGGGGAACATGCAGCAAAGACAAACAGGCCGCTTTTACAAGTCACAATCCTTTCCTAGGGACCCCTCTTCACGCCAGAGAAGGGGAGCGTCATCACCAACAGCAGCCCTCTCAGAGCATCTGGAAAGCTCCGGACCAAGTCGCAGTGGACAGGGCAAGACCAGGTAAATACATTCCACACACAATAACAGTCAGTGCCAATTCAACCACCCATTGCAGGAGTGCATGTTTCGCATTGGTCACTAGAAGTGCCAAGCCAAGACGTCCCACTAGACGTAATCGCACGAAAGCGACACAATCCGGTTCGCTCTCTGGGAATGTTTGCTCCCGTTCAGCAAACACAATGCCCCCAGTGGGACGAATAGCCCGATTTCGAAACAATTGGCGAAAGCTAACAAACGACACCTAGGAGCTTCAGGCAGTTCAGGGTCATGCACTCCACCTATTGAACCTACCAACTCGGGCAATATTTTCTGCCCCACGTTCTCAAAAACAGTGGCAAAGCTCCTCAATGAGGACGCGCAGACCCTTCTGAACAAAGGTGCAGTGTCTCCAGTAACTCCTAGTGGCGATCGATTCGTACAAGTAGGACACCTTTTTCTAAGGAGAAAACGAATGGCACTGTTTGACCAATGCTCAACCTGGGACCACTGAACAGGTTCATGTCTTACGAACACTTCAAAATGGAAGGCATGACAACACTGGTATCACTGATCCAACCAAGCGATTGGATGTGCACCATGGATCTAAAAGACGCTTATTTTTGCGTCCCAGTAGCACAGCATTATCATCGTTACCAGCGGTTTGCTTGGAACCTAACAATGTACGAGTTTCAGGTTTGCCCTTTTGGACTGAGCTCAGTCCCTCGAGTGTTCGCAAAGCTCCTGAAGCCAGCCGTGGCATTCTTGAGAAGAATGGTTGTCCGGCTTGTTGATCTACATGTACCTCGGCGACATAATCATATTGGACCAGTCGAGAAAAGACTTAGCATCCGACAAGAACTCAACGCTTTGACTCTTTCAAATGTTAAGATTAATTTCGTTCTAAATTGGGACAAATCGCAATTGACCTATCGCAAGCTCCGCCCCTATGCGAAAAGTCACGTGATACCCGACATTCGAACGAGATGTCAGAGGCAAATACACTGTCGCTAAACGACGTTCCTGGTGGAATCGATGAGTGTTTTTGTACTATTTGAAAACGCGTCGACAGAGACAAGAGGCGATGCTTTTCAACAGTGAATCGTACGTTCATGATATGGGAATTTGTAAAGGTGACGATGAAAAAATAAGTGCTCGANATCAATAATATCCGACAGTCCTGAAAAATCATTGTGCGCGGAATTTCTAGTAGACCACGAGCCTCGCCGCTATGTCGGTATTTAGCCGTGGCTGTACACTTCAAACCGTTCCGCAGTGCTTCAAAAAGAACGCAAAAGATTTGCTGATCTTGCGAGGAAAGTGTCACACTATATGGTCTGGCCCTTCAGAACAGACGCAGCGTACTGGTAACGGGATTGGCCGTATTGTATCTTTCCCGTACAGATCTTCTCCCACAACAGGAATCCAGGGCCCGGTCTCTAATCTTTGTACTCGAAACGAACTTGAAACTATTTTTGGCAATTTCTCTGCTCCTTTTGTGCGAACTTAAGATAATTGGTTATCAGACTGGGCTCGAATACATTATAGTTTATGCATAGGAGTTTCTAGTTCAAGTTTGCCCTTGAAGACCCTTATATTCGTGCTACAAACTCGAGTAAAAACTCGAAATTTCGAGTTCAAACTCGAACTTATTGCTTTAATATTGGTTTTACAAACTGTGAACTAAGGGCAATAAATTATCTACGTAAGTTATTGCGTACTCGACCATAGAATAATAGACACTTATCTTGAGTTCGCCCAAAAGTAGAGTAGAAAATGCCAAACCTAATTTCGAGTTCCATTTCGAGTAGAAGATTGGAGACCGGGCCCTGGAGTAAAGTAGGTCATAGATTACAGACAACACATGCGCTATAGTCTCTGACTAGTTCGACTCGATAGCACTGTTTACGCTTTTCTAATCTTGTAACGAAATATTTTGATAAAAAAATTCAGGTTCATAGCTCAGGTAAATACTCATCTCGTCCTGGCCAAACAGTTAGCTCCGGTAGGTCTAGGGCTGTGTCTAAGTAAAATTAATGTCTGGAATTCAGTGGAAGATCTAGGATACCACAGGGGGGCCAACATATGTTGCCTCGTGGAATTGGGCAAAGTGCAATTGTATGTGCACAGGCGGCCCGAAAGTTGCAGGGGCCAGGGGTGTAGACCGTTGGACCTTCTGTTCAGAAAATCTATTGGCGGACTAAAAAAAACAGGAACACGATTCCGCCGCGATCTGGGGTCTGAGCCCCCCCCCTCTTACGCTACCGGTCCTAGTTACTGAACCCAATATTTCCTCACGCTCTTGCTGTTTCATTTTGTTTGCGGCAGCCAAAGGGGGGACTGAGACCCCTGCCTCCCCCTAAATCTGCCTATGGAATTGTCTGTTTGCACCATTAAGATATTTAAATTAGGCCTACCTTCTTATGAACTTGGCATTTTTTTGTAGTTTCAGTCCATAAAGGTAGCTTTCATTTATTTTTGAAGGTAGCATGATCACTAAGTCGTGGTATGGTTACAAAAGATTACAAGTCTGGTGTGGTAGTTGCAAAAATAGGGTATTTACAAAAATAACTCAAATTCTTTTTTAAAGCTTCGTAAATCTAAACATCATGTTTGAACAACTTCATAATGAGCTCTCTGTAACTCTACAGACATAGTGTATAATAGAGGTACACCTCAAAAAGTAATTCAATAGTTCATTTTTAGTGACAACAGCTCGACCAAGGCTTTGAGTTCCAGCAATAATCCAGTGCCCTTCCCTGTGCCGATCGAACTCCTGAATTTTGACCGGGAGAGAAGCTCAGTTGAACGCCAGCTTACGGTTTATGAATAACAAAAATGTACCTCTGATACGAAATAAAATAATGTCCATTAGATTGAAACTGTTTATTGTAGCCTTCGAGTTATCAAGCAACATCGCTAAGTTCAGCTGCTCGTGTGGCCGTACAGTTTGATCCATAGTTTACGCTTTTCAACATCATTTTTCGGCTTAGGACATGCCAAAAAATGACGGGATATTATTCTGGAGCAGCATAGCGGCTGTCGGTGCTACACACGTCATATCAACACCGTTCCCCCATTCTTAGCGGACAATTTCTTGAGCTATAGACTAAAGTAAGTTTTACTCGACTGCGTGTGGTTTGTCGGGTAAAATGGCGGCTTGGAAACGCAGACGAAGGTGTGCCAAGAATGCTGCGTTCTGATTGGTCAATTAAGCCGTCCGTCATAATCCTGGCGATAGGTCAATTGACCTATTGCCAGGATTACGACTGACGGCTTAACTGACCAATCAGAACGCAGCATTCTTGACACACCTTCGTCAGCGTTTCCAAGACGCCATTTTACCCGGCAAACAATACGTTGTCGTTTTCGTCTATAGCTCAAGAAATTGGACGATAAGAATGGTAATATGGTGTTGATATAGCGTGTGTAATTCTGACAGCCGTTA
The DNA here is from genome assembly GCA_002633005.1 of Phoronis australis. Classification (NCBI taxonomy): domain Eukaryota; kingdom Metazoa; phylum Phoronida; family Phoronidae; genus Phoronis; species Phoronis australis. The sequence goes on along the minus strand of NMRA01000409.1, from coordinate 178,832 downwards.
TGCAGCTCGAAAAGAATATCCCATCAGTTTTGGGCATCTCTTAAGTCGAAAAGTGACGTCGCTGTGCGAACGGCCACGTATTCGAGCAGCTGAAATTGGCAATGTTGCTTGATTACTCGAAGGTTAAACACAAACTTATTTGTTCCAAGATACACACTTTTCAGTTTGGTGGCTATAGCGCAGGCTTATCTGATTTTGACTCCGGAGTTTCACTCGTCTGGCCCGCCTTTGTCTCGGCCCCTGCTGGATCTCAGCACTATAGTCTAGCGCTGGTCCCTGGGAATTGCTTTTATATTTTTACTATTTTTCAGTTATTTCGACCTATAGACATCGTTTTGTTTCGTAGCAGAGGTATATTTTTGTCATTAATATACCCGTAAGCTGGCGTTCGACTGAACTTTTTCAAAATTTTATTTATTCTATCGGCACAGGTAGGGGCACTGGATTACAGAAGTCAAAGTCTTGTTCGAGTTGTTGTCACGAAAAAATAAACAGTTGAATTGCTTTTTGATGAGAACCTCTAGTATACACTACTCCTGAAAAGTTACAGAGAGCTCATTTTGAAGTTGTTTAAACATGATATTTAGATTTATGAAGCTTTTAATAAAGGAATTTGAGTTATTTTTTTGTAAATAGCTATTTTTTGCCACTATACCAGACTGGACGCCTGAGATTTTCAGTTTTGACTACTTCATAATTCCTTTGACGACCTAGGATTTTTGCCAGGTCGCCAAATGCCACTTAGCGTTTAGCTAATTAGCGTCTGGCACTGTTGAGTCTTTCCAAGTCAACAGTTTGTTTTTGAGATTATAGTTATTCAGACACAAAGTTTTTTGTTTCATTCCTGTGTAAATTCGCTGATCAAACTTTTCACCTCTGTTCTTTGTGTGGATTTGCGATTTTCTTGAACTGTTGTAGTAACGGAAATCGTACTGTGTGGCGTTTTAGGTGATTTCATCCAATTTCAGATAAGTATTTCATAAATTACGGTTAATGAGTTTTGAAATCACCTGTTTGCTATAAAAGAATTCAAATTGTGAGGGGAACGTGACTTAAGTATTACGCTTCCACTTAACAGTTGCTGAGTAGAGGTTTAGCTAAGTAATTATGAGTGCTCCATAGTCTAGAATTAATTTGACGACATTGTCCCAGTAACTAACTGCCACGTGCATATGTTCACAGTGTTGGCAATTTCGCTCAACTGAGATTTAATTATTTTGTGGGCGTTAAATCCTGACTAAAGTCTGAAGTCGCTTCATGATACAATTTACACATTTTTTATTTTACGTTCACTTTTATAAACTCCTGAATACCAGTGGCGGATTTAGAGGGGGCCAAGGGGGCCATGCCCCCCTAAAATTCTCCAAGATTCCATTGGGCAGTTCGGGAGTGCCAATGTATGACAGGCAAAATCCTGGCTGATACTCTGCCTTGGCCCCCCTAACTCAAAATCCTGGGTCCGCCCATGAGTACGAACTCACACACACAAACTGTAATACATTTGAATATCGTAGCCACATAGGTTCGAAATAAAGTTCTTTTCAAAAGCGATCTTAAGTGAGAAACGCAAAAAAATATTTTAGGTAAAATTTAGGGTCTTTAATGCATCTCTAGAAATCAGTTGCAACTTAAATAAAATGAAGGAAAACTACTTACACCAATATAGAGTGTAGTAGCCCGAGCAAGGGTATCATATATTTCGACCTACATGTAGCAGCATACATGTATACGTAAACAAAGCTCACCACTTGGGCCAAAAAGCAAAATTGTTACTAATCCCTGCGCATAATCGTTTTTACTTGAAATCTAAAATATTTTTGATATTTTCGGTTTTCCTGTTATTCAAAATTAAGGCAGTAAACTATTATCTTGTGCTCGAACTCATACACATGTGGCTTTAATGATGTCATTAAGAACAAAAAAGTTCAGTCATCCACGTAAAGTGTTACTTGTCTCTCAGAATAATACACGAGTATAATGGAAAATGTTAAAAATATTTTGAGTTCTATCTCAAGTATTACTATTCGACCACAGTCCCCGGACCCGGGGTCTAAGCTTACCTCCGTAGTTGAGAGTTGCGCTTACTTACTAAAAAGAGGAAAAAACGCCAACCCACGTGAATTCCAGCTAAGTTCTCGTGCTTTTTTGAAAAGCTGCGCAAGCATGGTCTGAAACTCCACGGTTTACCATGCTATAGATAAAACAAACCCGAATAGTTTTTGTTGGTCTCAGGTGGCTTCTCTTTGAAAGAGCGAACAACTAAAAAAATATCGCACCACCGTCTCGAGTTTCAAAAAAAAAACAGCCTAAGAACCAACTATGCCCTTTTGGCCTCAGCTTTGCATTATCTATTTGCCGTGTAAAAACAAATTAGACCTAATACAGTAGCACTCACTGATTGAATTAAAAGTAGAAATGATTGTGCTGAAGCCATTTGTGTAAATCACACTCGCAGATTGAAATAAACTGTCGCTGCACGTAATGGCATTGACCTTTCATTGACCTCCTGAGTAGCCACATGCGCGCTCATTTGTGACCAGTTGTTGCGTGATGACACAAGTTTCGCTGATACCCGAGGTTGAAATAGGGCCTGCGTATAGTTCTTACCGGAGGTTTCAGAGTTGAGAGAATTAAATACAAACAATATGCGCGTGGGCGTACCATCAGGAAACACTGTAATGCAAGGCAGAGTCGTTTCAGTTGCAACGTCAGTCGCGGAGGACGCACGGGTTTACAGAGAGTCCGACAAATGTCGAGCGGTTGAACGCTAGATAATCAGCGATAACGTTATAGACCGTGGAGGCTGCTTCCAGTGAACAGGTAGGCGGATATTATAAGCGCAACTAGCTTAATTAGGGGACACATAGAAGTTTCATTTTCATAAACACATGCGCACATGTGCGGCTCACTGTTGCTAATGTAACGTTTATTTTGCCATTTGGTGGAAACCCCCAACTAAGAACAAAGAAAACCGGCAACTTGTTGTTTAGGCTGAATAATCAAAATCACATTTCACCCATTGCCGTTGAAGGCACCCTCCTGCGCCAGTTCGCACTTGCCTGCTTCAGACAATAGCGTTTTGGTCAGGCAGGCACAAACAACGTAGTAAAAGATTGTATTTCACTTGTCCAACACAGAGGGTGTTAAGTATGGATCAGATTAAATGATATTTGATTGTGCGAAATCAGGTGATAAATAGCGAACAGACAAAACAGATTTAAATACATGTACATGTATGCCAATTACCAGGTGAGTGGGTTCAAATTTTATAATAAGGATATGCGCATTTGTGCATGATAGACACGTGGTAGATTTTTCGTCCTGTTAATACAGGTTGCACGATTTCTTTTTGGGTATGCAGTCGTCAACTGCTCATGCTCTGTGTCGTGTTACACCACGTGTGGTCCAATATCTTTTAAAAGGCAGAGAGTTAACATAACTCATTTCGCGACTAAGCTAACCTTTTCTGAAATTGAATTGTTCTTCAAGAAATCATTGTTTTTGTATTGTACTTGACCTCTTGACAGGTGTATTCGGAATCCGTGTCTCGCGTTTGTTTTCTGAGTAAGCTGTTCCTACTAAATACTGCGTGTATCTGTCCGCACTAATCAATTTGGAGACATAATAGAATTATATCGAACACACGCGGCCGAGCTTTCAGTAGACTTGCTAGGATTAAGCAGAGCAAAATGGATTAGTAATCCGTCACGTCCTGTAATTCTAGGCAGCGTCTTCGTGATCTTCATCTGAAACATGAATAAAGGTACCTGCTTTCTGTGAAAAGAACGTATTGATGCAGTCCACTTACCAATATAAAATTTACCTTTTCTGTTTCCTTACTCAGTTTTGATGTGATCTCTGGGCTCGCGAAGAATAGACCGTTGGTGTTCCTATGCCACTTTAACTGTTTCACCATAACTTGTAAGCTTAGAGATGACATCGCGCGTGCTCATGCCTGCTGGCAATGTCGGATGGAGGTTTGTTGGGGCCCAAACTATTAAGAAATCTGGAGGCTCTGGTAAGAGGAGATGCCACCCCCCCGTCACGACAAGTTTGCGACCCTCCTCGGTGATGAGCCATAATTCAGTTTAATTCGAGCGACCCCGGCCAGTGGCCAGACTCTCCGCGGTGGACTCGATTTTTGTTCAAGGCTTGCACGGAAAATGCCAGTGTCTACGAGGCGATACTCCGAAGTAGTGTGAGGGCCTGAACAGTACCGTTACCATGCGCGCACCCAGCCTAAAATATAGGGGGGGGGGGGCTTGAATTTTTCGGTATGCGGACCTTTTACTGACAAAGATCAACGAGGACGAAAAAAACTGTATCACTAGGTTCACGCCTACGAATTGTGCATCCGCGCAGAATTCCTGTGGACGTTGTGGACTTCTGTCTCGTTTACTCGGAATTTTTGTTTCGCTGAGGCGGACCTTTTTGTCCAATTCGCCAAATTGGGGGGACTCGTTTGAGCCCCCCATACACCCCTTGGGTGCGCCCATGGTTACTGGTATGGATACCATGGCAGGTGGCATTGCCGCTGGTGGCACTGTGTTCTTCGGGTCAGTTTCTCATCTTCTCCCAAATAGCCTGATTCATTGTTTTCGCAAAGGTGAGAGCGCACGTAGGCGCCACAATACAGGTGATCTTTGATACAGTACGTTCCCATTCTGAGCGATTGATCGATTAACAACTTCTCACAGGGCAAAGATTTAGCTGCAAAACTTGACAAGGCAATTGGTTATTTTTATAACTACGGGTTAGTCATACGGCCAATATTCTATCCACTTCATACTTTTAGAATAGATTGTGGTATTGATAGCCTGACTTCCACGATATCCTTGTTTAGTTTTGAGGGTTTTTACTCAAGTGTTTTCCGTATTGTCAATTGCATCTAAGCTACAGTTAATAAAATGTACAGACTACTATCTCATGCTTATTAGTGCGACTTTACCTGAATGTTGTTCTTTTGTTTTTAATTAAGTCCGGGTTTTCGCCCATTACAAATGTTCCACTCTGTTAAAGACGCTGCTGTCTTATTTCAAACGCATTACGGGACGGGTGTAAGCTCACAAACATCCGCCGTGCATTACAGATTTCTTGATGATACACAGGCCATGACAAGAATCGTCACTTGAATGCTTCAGAATCGAATATACTGGTCCACATCAACTGGACACATGACCTGTCTGTAAATAATCATTTGCAGTAGAGTACTGTTTGTCTTAGATTTTGCGTGTCAACATGTTACCCTCGGCCTAGTTGAGATTCCCAAAGATGCAAGTGTATGGTGCATGTGCTGTTCACCATGGACTGATTCGCGAAGAGCATTCGTAAAATTTAACTATTCAAAATCTAATTTTTTGATGGGAATTTTGCTGCGGGAACTCCGCCTATTCCCAAACAGCTATGACTTTGGGCCAATTAAGGGCTTTGGGTAAACGACAGATATAAGTGTGAACTTTCATTGCTGTTCGTAAACGGCATATTTCTATAATTTGACACTACGAATTTTTGTGAGGGACACGTGTAAGGAACAGTGGATGCCTGCATTAACACTTCGGAAAGTTTCGTGACACCAGCACATCATTTTTTCGAAATTTGTTGTTCCAATACCGGTACAGACCCCAGTACGTGTGATATCAACTGACATGATACGACAGATTGCAGCAAGTTTGTGGTGCATGCACTGTGATCAAGTAAGCATTATAAAAAATAAATCAAAGGACAGTTAGCCTCAAAATGCAACGAATTAATGCCCTGTCTACACTACTCCGTTTTCATTTCAAAACGAAACGTTTTCTTCAACGATACCGCTTCCATTTATAAGTAACCACTGAATTTAAAAGCAAAAAGCAAATTTTTAAAAATTCAACCTTTCCTATAAGCATCAGACTTCCACCCACTTGAATCTACTGAATTCGACAACCAAAAACGAAACTTTTAAAAACGCTCTCTCGTATAATTCAAAAAATAACATTTTTCTTTACCGACACGGCCTTCGTTCACGTGTATCCAGCACCAAAACGCAGCATTTTGAAAACGGTGATATCGCGACAGTATTAGAAAACGTATTCGTACAATAACATTCATCAGTTCCCTGCGGCCTAGATAGTTCCGACAAACGCAATTACGCTTCACCTATTATAATTACTGTTTCGATGTTCTAAGAGCAGAAACCCATTATCGCGGAAGTCCTATGCCAAAGTGCATCAGATTACAAGGTGTTTTTGATCACATTTCACTGAAACTGTTATCACAGTGCCACATTTACCATTCGCCAGGTGTCAGTGAAAGCAGCGCCACCGACCAATCGGACGCAGGAGTGTGGTCACGTGATGTACACAAACGCCTGCCAATTACTACCAGTTACTTTTCTTAGGCATTTTTCTGTTGAGTACAAGACATATACGTTGTACTTCGAGACAAAATGGATAAATGATGCCAAAGATATTGAGTAAGTCAGACAGCACATACATGTACATCTGTATCCTGATTTTTTCACTAGGTGAGTAATGTTTAATCTATTTCTAAGACTGACCCAAGAAATACCGAGGAAATACCTCTTGTTGATTGACAGACGACCAGTATTGGAGATGAATATTGTCGATCGAAACTACCAGCTGTATGCTTGCGGAAAAGTAAGCTGTCTTTTACCAAGTATGAAATGCAGAGATGCCTAGGTTGTACGTAGAATAGTCCAGAGAAATAGACAATACTCCATGGCCATGCATCGGTGCTACATCCCTTATACGGGAATTTCACCTTTATCTTTCCGTTGCACCTATCAGAAAGTTCAACGTCCCGCGGAATTAACAACATAATTTTGTCCTATTTCATTGAGATCGTTAATAATAAGAATTAAGAGGCAATTTTAGGAATCCCAGATTTGTTACTGTTCACAAACTTTCTCAAAATTTTCGGAGAAACTGGTAAAAGCAATCATTCAAAACTTTGCAACAGTAGGAATTTTGTTATTGCAAATTAGTTTTTCAATGCGTATGATGCAACTTTGCAGGGAGGTTTGACACTTTTGTCCCAGGCTTGCTTTTGTTCCGTGACCGAAAGTCCTTATTGTCTGGCTTCAAGACACTAGGTTTTATCCGTAGAATTTAAACAGATACCGTCGGTGCAGTAGTTGCTTCGCTCAGTGCTCTTGTGTTCTGCGAGAAGCGGAAAGGGCAATTGACGGTATTTGTGTGTGGGGACTTAAGGGGGCACTTTTCCGTAAGTCACTGAAGTTCACGTTAGAATATATTAAAAAATGTGAAACGTAATAATGGTGATTTTTTTCACTCTGTGCTTGTTTATCAACAGACAGTAGATATCAGTCTATGGCTTATCTTGTCATAGTCGTCTGATCGTGAAGTATACTACTTGTACTTGCTTTTATCAGTGACAGAAACATTTCCTTATTTGAAGGCTCTTCGGCGTTGATCTGCTTTGTCCCAAACGCATCATTAAGCCACCTCAGTGATTTGGTTAGTAACCATTCGTGGTGAGACAAAGGTGTTAGACAATCGTTGTGTTTATATTTCCACGATCTGATTGTCTGAAATTGTTACATGTAGCTTGATTAACATGTCGGATCTATCCATTATCGTGTACGTAATAGAAGACCAGATTTAACAACGAGGTTAGTAGGCAGTTTGGGAATAATTGTACTGTTTCGGGAATTACGTCAAAAAATAGGACAGTGGGCACAACCACCGACGTCTTGAGAATAGTCACAGTCAGATTCCCCGTTCATTTTATTCCAAATACGTCTTACATCTTTGATTTCCCACAATTCAATATAACCAATAATCCTGTTGTCAACGCTCTGAGTGATGGTCTGATATTCAAGTATTTCTCGGTGGTGGTTGAACTTGAAATCAAACTTGATCTTGAGACCACGTGACGTGGCGTAGAACTCAACAAATCTTTACCCGGGATTATGTAAACGTCAAGGTTTGTGAGCTTTCAAACGTAAAATACGGGTAAGGTGTAGTCCGTTGTTTTTTCGAATGTTTCAATTCACTATTTCCTTTCCATAAGCAAAGGTATTTTGGCCGCAAGATCACCTACAAAATGTAGCCTGAGCGTTCGTTCTGTAGACAGGACAACCTCGTGAACACACACGATCAGGAAAGACTTCGCTAGGTATTGCCACCTATTACATGTACAAGTAAAGCACGTGACCACAAATACCTCTAGGTTAATTTATTGCCTATACGGAACTCAGCTCGGGTTTTACACCACCAAGTATCTATGATATCACCGGATGTTTACGAGCCTACAGCCGTCTCGCAATACATTTGAAAAACGAGAGCAGTACCGCTAATTGAGATTTTTTTCAGTAAACGAACTCTCCCGAACTAAATACACTTCAATTAACACTAAGGAATTTTAACGCGTAAGTCAACGTTCACTCACAACAAATTTTAGAAACGTTTTGCTTTCTTTTACTAAAGTTTTTCGTAAATAGATGCATGCGCCTGATTCTGGATATAGGCCCAGACGCATCCGGCCTGAATACGGGCATATGATAGTTTAAATTGTAAAATTTTCTGTAGAATATGATCCTCTTCGACTTTTTGTTTCTTTGAAAAATAGCTAAACTTGGTGACAGGTACCAAAATCCGAGTTGGTTTGTGCGTGCGCGCGTGTGTGTGTGAATATGCCAAAAAATCATGCATCGCTTTACGTCATATAGTTGTTTGTACATGTTGTTTATCATAATAAAAGCGCGCAGAAACATTTGCGTTAGAGTAAAAAAATTTCAGCTCAGGAAAAACAAGTTTCAGTCCAATTTGTAAGGAAGAATTTCCACTGTTATCGAACTAAATTTGCGGTCTTTCAAAGCGCCCTATTTGGAACAGTGCCAATGTGCAAGGTTCAAGGTTTGACACATAAAATGCCGCCATGCAACCGATATGTGCGTATCTTTTCTAATTTCTTAAGATCAAATGGTCCCAGAAAACAAAAGTACAGTGGATCGTTCTATTATTTCATAGACCATAGTACATGGACTGCCAAATGCATATTCGAAATGGGAAAAAATCTATGATCGTACGCACAAGGCGAGACGGCAGTATACACTAGCGGCGCCTGGTGTAAGTCAAGGTTTTACTTCCGTCAAATAAGTAGTCTGATCACTAATTGGAAAGTGGCGCCTCTTTCGGGAATTCCGTATGAAAATATCGTTGTCTTCGAAATACTATTGTTTAGATAATATATTGTTATCGTGTATGAGTCACAGAGCACGGACCCCTGTAGAATGCATCATTTTGCCCGTTAGCATAGTACAGGTGTACATGCCGTATATCACATGTACATGTATGCATCACCTGATTATGGTCGCATCGCGTGCTATGATCACGTAATATCGGCAACTGATTTATAATCGAAAACAAAATGTCGGTAACGTACCTTAAATAATAATACTCAGAACTTTTGAAAAATATACAGTTCGATGTGAATGATGCAGTAAAACAAAAATTGAGCATTCATTCAGAAAAATGACAGTATCCTTGTGGATGACCTTGTCGGCCATTTCCTTTCTGCCTGTTAATCATATGAAACTGTTAAGTGAATGACATTTAGTTCTTGTAACGTGTATGCCCTTAGGAAAGTTGGTCCTTTCACCCCGTTTTTCACGGAACCACAAATTCAGTCTTGTTTTAAGATTCCCAAACACTACAAAGCTGTCCCAAAATAGGCCGCGGAATACTGCGTTCGCGTAGACAAACGCAACGTGTTCGGTGATTCTGACTCTGATGTGGAAACAACTACGTCACTATGGAATGGTGGTAACAAAACTGGTGGTCGCGTGGTCTCTGCTAGGTCGTGCTTCTATAAAAATAACAACAAATCGGTGATTGTTTACGTTTCACAAGTTCACCAATTAACCGACTTTTCAGGGCCTGTCATTTGTGTAGTTATGTTTTATGACAAGTTAAAAGTGCAATTCGCACTGTTTTGCTGGCAAAACACGACGTTCTTAAATTAGTATTTTAACGTTCCTTATGAACACATTCGCTTTAGCAACACGAACGTCGAAGCCAACAGCGACTCGAGAAACGCCGGCTTCGCAGTTTGTTGATGTTGGAGAATTCTAAAATTGAGAATTCGATAATGAAGCGTGCGTTTGAGTTGTTAATGTAATTGTGAAATAAAATCTTATCACAGTAAGAACTACTGAGATACCACTTTTGACAGTAAACTCCTAACTAGAATTTCGTTCTTTAGCCAACTGCGCTGGGCTGCTTCGGCCTTAAATGGAGTAGAAAGAATTAAATGGGCACAAAACAAATGGTTTTAAGGCACTGTTTACCGCGGTAGACCAGAGGCAAGGGCGAGTTGTTACGATTAAACTGTTATCTGGGAACAAGAAAATGCCCGCACATAGACTTAAAAATTAATGTGTATGCGTAGGGTTCAGCGAGGTATGAAGCACCAAAGGGTTTTTAAACGAGTACCTTTCTGCGTGTTGAAATGTGCTTAATCAACGCGAGGTCGATATCATGGAATGTCGATTTGTTATATGGTCATGTATTTCCAATCAACGCGCGTGTGTGTAGCGCTCATAAGTGTACAATTCAGGTGGTTGAACTTGAAATCAAACTTGATCTTGAGACCACGTGACGTGGCGTAGAACTCAACAAATGTTTAGCCGGGATTATGTAAACGTCAAGGTTTGTGAGCTTTCAAACGTAAAATACGGGTAAGGTGTAGTCCGTTGTTTTTTCGAATGTTTCAATTCACTATTTCCTTTCCATAAGCAAAGGTATTTTGGCCGCAAGATCACCTACAAAATGTAGCCTGAGCGTTCGTTCTGTAGACAGGACAACCTCGTGAACACACACGATCAGGAAAGACTTCGCTAGGTATTGCCACCTATTACATGTACAAGTAAAGCACGTGACCATAAATACCTCTAGGTTCCTTTATTGCCTCTACGGAACTCAGCTCGGGTTTTACACCACCAAGTATCTATGATATCACCGGATGTTTACGAGCCTACAGCCGTCTCGCAATATATTTGAAAAACGAGAGCAGTACCGCTAATTGAGATTTTTTTCAGTAGACGAACTCTCCCGAACTAAATACACGTCAATTAACACTAAGGAATTTTAACGCGTAAGTCAAAGTTCACTCACAAAAATTTTTAGAAACGTTTGCTTTCTTTTACGAAAGTTTTTTGTAAATAGGTGCATGCGCCTGATTCTGGATATAGGTGCAGACGCATGCGACCTGAATACGCGCATATGATGCGGTTAAAATGTGACTTTTTCTGTAGAATATGATCCTCTTTGACGTTTTGTTTCTTTGGAAAATCGCAACTCCCGCTCAGTTCTCCGATCGCACGTAGATTTCGGGGGAAATAGCATACTATTTGTCTAACTAAGCAAACATTTATTGAACGCTGTGATGGCTCAGTCACATCCCTAACAAAGGAACGACAGAAGCTCTAGACTACCGGCTGACAGCGTCACCAAACATTGCCACTTACGCTGACTTTCATAATCCAGTCGATACTTCTTCCATTTACGGAGCTCCCACGGTATCATCGATACCAGAACGCCAAAATACCGACCCGATATGCATGCACATGACATGTGAGAAGGCAAGATCAACAATGTTAGCTGCACGTGAAGCTACAAACAAACCCGATGGGATCATGGCCACTGCACGATTGACGTGTGTCTTATACTTGGAAGTCAAAATAAATTAAATTACATACGACTCTGAAGCACCACTGTCTAATGAGTATTGCCCTTATTGTATGTATGATTATTTTAAGACATATGCAAATTTCGACTTTCGTTTGCCACTTTTGCATTGAACTGTCGGGTACGACTAGTCTGATTGTGTAGATCAATAACCCGACACGTCGGAAACGATTTATCGTTTAGGATATAGCACCTAGATGTTCGGCCGACCCGACAAAAATCGTATGTCAAAGACATGTATATACGTATACATATACACACACATACATACATACATAACTATGAATATGTGTATATACATGTACACATATGTAAGTACATTTACGACAGTCGGATTGGAATTTACTTATACTTTTAAGTAACACGTACTCCTTGTATCAGATCACGATTAAAAAAATCTATTCCCTTGGGAGTCACTGAACGCATACATGTAGTTAATGCGATTAACGGAATTACTGAACTCGATTGCATTTGAGAATCCACTGAAATGTAGTGAAGGTACGTTCTCTAACATAGGAATGGATACCACTGCGGTAAGATATTTTTCTCTTTTGCCAGATCCTCATCTAATCTCTTTGGGGCTGCTTCAATCAAAAAATACCTTGGAGGCCCCTTCACTGCCAACTGAATCTAACACGCCCCCATTGGTTACTAACAGTTTGTTGGACGTAGGTCAAAATGTCACGTCGTGCCGTGTCCGGAGGCCAAAAACCACCTCCTTTAAACAATTTTTATCAAGAGAGCAATGGTGAACTCCGCGTGGCTTTTATATAACAGCCTGAGTAATTTCATGAACACCAACTAAAAGATCCTTGAGATTGTTTGGAGCTCTTAAACGAATCGCTATTATTTCTAGAAATGACGGTTGCCTCCACTTTCATTAGCCTTAAACAAGTGATCAACGCGACTGGTGGCGGCCTATATAGTGGTAGAACTGGATGAGAACTTGAATATTGAATTCCAAGTTAAACAAATATAATGCAATTTTCCCAGATCCACTTTGACAGCGAAGATGCACCAAAACATCAAATCTTTTTTCTAGAGAGTATACATCTTTCAGGTTATCCAATTTATAGTTCGGTTTGCCAATCCAGCCAATTAGATAACAAAATGTGAATATCTTTCTTGTCCATTTATCTTATCTCGTTTTTGTTCTTGCACTTCTATGATCCAGGCAGATATGTTAGTTTGGGCATAAGTGTTGGATATACTGCAGAGCGTTACTGAATTTACTAAACTGCTCACGTACATCAGGATTTTTGGAAGTGCCAGTCAGATAGCTTGGTGTCATTACAAAAGGCAACTCTAGTCGTAAGATCTCACAGTGGAGTAGTAGGCCGTGTTGAAATGTAACCAGGCTATTTTACCGTATCTTGTATTTTATGCGCTTCGAAAGACACAGCCATGTGGAGCGAGGGCATTCAGTGAAACATTTCCGTTAAGTTCTTTGCTATGCGACTGATATGGTGACTGTAGATTTGATAAGGTCAGCATTTGTCTTCAACAATTACAGAAGTAACCGCTGATAAAAGAATGCGGCGCTGCGAGATACATTTTTGCTACTTCCTAAGCCTACTCAGAGAGGCAAAATGCGCCCTATCCAATGGTTTACATTACAGTAAGGACTACCCTTGTATGTTCAACTCCTACGCTGTTTCAAGTTTGCTATGATACATGCATTTAAGGGGCGTTTTTTACTCACCATCTGAATCTCAGATACACAACCCAACCACGCAAGATATACCTCAAGATTTATTTCTAAGTACTAATCAGAGTTTCATCCTTAACAGACAATCCTCAAGCCGATGAGTGTCAACCTAGTGCCACCAGTTTTCGCATGGTTGACCAACCCTTCCAAGACCTCTTCATCAACATAAATGACAAGTGCTGAGTTAATTTGTGAAGCCACTTGAAAGCATTTGCTACAATGGCTAGACATTTTGGAGACCAGTTTGCTCGAGTGAATCTGATTAATGCAGGATCTCTAGATTTGCTGTAGGTTGCACATGACGATGAAATGCCTTTCAGTGAATAATTAGTTGGTCCACCAGATGGCAACGTTTGTATTTCTCACGGGCACCGGTTGTTCCACCGCTCTAGTCCGTTTACAATCCTCCCATTCGCTGACAGGCCCTACGGCGATCGGGGCCCGATTTCTAATCTTTTTACTCGAAATGGAACTCGAAATAATGTTTGGCGTTTTCTACTCTACTTTTGTGCGAACTCAGTATAAGTGTCAGATTCTATTATTCTACGGTCGAGTACATAATGACTTACGTGGATAGTTTGCAGTTGACGAACCCAACATCAAGGCTAAAATTTCGTGTTTTAACTCGAAATTTCGAGTTTTTACTCGAGCTGTAGCACGAATATAAGGGTCATCAAGTGCAAACTTGGACTAGAAACTCATTTGTGTTAAGTACAATGCATTCGAGTACAGTCTAATTCATGACCACTCATCTTGAGTTCGCACAAAAGTAAAGGAGAAATTGTCAAAAATAATTTTGAATTCGTTCCGAGTACAAAGATTAGATTCCGGGCCCAGGTCTTTGGTGGACAGGCGTTCAGCGCCACCTACAGATTCCATGTAATGCAGAGGTTACTATCAACCTACTGGCATAAACAGTGTTTTAACACCTTTCCTGCTATTACAATGCAGGCAAATGTTCACTCAAGCGCAGTGGATGTACCAATGCCCTACGGAAAAAGGAAAATCTTTTGAAATTTCAACTGGTGAGCAAGGACGTCCTATTCCATGCATTTCCCACTGCGAAAATATATCCGCGACAAAGCCAGTGGCTGTCGCTGATAAAGCGGGAGAATTTCGACCCCAGTCGGTGTCAGGAAGCTAAAAGAAATTAATGGACGTTAAGTAATGAAACATTGGGAGGGACTGGCAGTGAAACATATTCCTCTACTTTTATATTTTTTATGAACCACTTTGTAGTAATTGAATTTCTGTCCATCAAGTTGGAATCGGGATCAATCAGAAGTCACATTCGCGCTTTCATCACTCTAGAGAGTGCCAATATTAAATGTCCCCTAAAGTGCATTTATTATCTCTTCCCAAAATGGCCCCTGATTTTGTGAGTAATGACGCATGGTTCGGAGTTGCAGGGTACATTTACGGAAAATTTGCTTTAAATTACTTGAATGTCAGCGTAAATTTGAATATAATATGCAAAAATGCTACAATTCATAGATATTTTGTCGACAATTGTCATCCTTACTGCCCGTAGGCCCTACAACCCAAAATTTAGCGTTACTGACGCCTAATCGGACTGCTGCCAATTTGATAGACTATCAGTTAAAAGAGGCCTGAACTACATGTTTCAGCATTTAACTATGAATTTTGAAAGTACAAAGGTTGGTTACTGGCACCTACATATTCCTAAATATTGCACAGTATTTTTCTTTTTTACGCTGAGAAGTAAAAATCTATTAGTTACGTAAAGCCCCACTGCAAGCGCTGTTTTTCGTGACGTCAGTGAGGCTGTACAGCACAAAAAGATACATAGTCCAGTCATTCTACGGATAACCCGGAAAAAATTGCAACAGAAGGTTTTATTGCATAAATCGTATCCTTTCATACACCTTAGTGGGAAAAAAAAAGTCTACCGGAATCGGAGTGGCGGAAGTTGGTTTTTCAAGATGGCGGACAAAATGGCCGCCAGANATGTTTACTATTTCAGGTACTTGAATTCAGAGTTTTGAGATTGTTTTGGAAATTCCATCGCCATCACCATTCACGAAGACAGTTAATGGGATCTAGGAAAGATAAGGCTTCGAAGGTTTATGCAACACCAGACTGAGGGAGGTGCACGCAGATTTTATTTGGATTTTGGACGGTTGAAGTTGGGAGCCTCGGCTTGGCAAAGTTTAAGTGTCCAACCTTTATGTTTTCTTATATATATATTATTGCGTGACGTCATTTGCGATAAACCCAAGCGCCTGTGTCTGCAATGAAGAAAATTACTTCATTTTTTAAAGAAAATGGAATCTGAGTGACGATGAAAAAGCAGAAGCTGCTGGTAAGATTTGAATTTTATTCGAAGCCTTACTGAATCACTCAGAAACACATAATTCTCTCTTTGTCAAACCTTAAGACGATTTCCAAAGCAATCGCGTCATTAATGCCAACACAAAATAACGGATTTGGTCTTTTGGGCAATTGAAGACTATTTTAAATACAACAAATTTGTTACGAACTGATGGCATAAAATATAAAAAGTGTAATAAACATTGCAAAAAGAAGAAGGTTTATCGAGCAAACGCTGTGGACCATAAATAAGTAGGTCTCTTAGTAATTAATTAGGAGTTAATCGTGGTGGTGCATTGGTAAAGCACGCGCGGTGTATCCGTCACTTCGTGAGTTTGAGTCTGTGGTAGTTGCAGTTTTTCCTGTTTGACACTTTCTCCGGGTTTTTTGCCTTTTTTCTTGGATAATTCTTCGGGAATCAAGGAAAATGTTTGATTTTTAGAGGAAAAAACAAACAAATTTCCTGGGCGACCTCCCCCCATTGGGTGCTATGCGCATCTACAACCGTACTTTGCGCAAATGTTTACAGACCAAATGTTGGGCCCCCCACCTTGTGATATCCTAGATCCGCCACTGTGTTGATTCATCCCGGGGCCTAGCCAGTCAGCTAGCTGTATGAAGATTATCTTCAAAATGCAGCTGGGTACCAGTAGCACTGTGTGTTGAGCTCCGTTAGACTCCGAAATTTCACATAGCCCAAGTAGTTCTGCTCGTCACCTCGTCGCGAAACTTATATTAACATGTAGAGCTATAAACCGGCAGGGGAGCGTGCAAATGTCTGGGTTTAAACCGACAATCACCTTGCCCGTTGGAGCCGTTTAAATGAAAAACAATCTAGTAAACGTTATTTTATTTCATAGTGCTCATCCTTTTGGAACGAAGAAAATAGTACACTCAACACGCTAAAATTTTGCGACATCAGTAGGTAGATTATGACAGCTTCGCAAGAGCAATTTTTTATGAAATTCGGTTTCCTGGTATTAATGTTCCAAAAACTTGAAAGGAAATGAAATTAACTCTTATAATTTGTTGTGACAGGTGCACAACTTCGAAGAACAGTTCGATCGCTTGTTATACCTGGAAGAAGAACATTTGGGTGAACGAAACTGACCAATAAGGCAACAGGTGACGGCGCCGTAAGCCAACCTTAAAGAGCGCACCCAAATTTTAGCAGCCGAGTGAACGGCAGAACGCCGCCAATTTTTTCAACTCTGGTAAAAAATTTAGTTTACTTAAGGAAGAGTGTAATTTTTAATGACACTAATTTTGTGTCAGATTTTATTTGATCAGTTTTTACACACGCCGGAATAACAGCTGTACATTTAGTATGCAGCTTGCACCAAGGCAAGGCTACTGAGTGGGGCCCCTTTCCTAGCCTGATGACGAGAACGGCATCATTCCACTAATAGTCAACACTACACGGCAGTAAACTTGTATTATGAACTTTTGAGAGCCGTGATCGCAGACGAGTTATACACATTAAGCTCAGTTCTGTAGCCGAGAGGCATTCACCCAATGAGCTATATACATGTACATAATAAGCTTAATTTACCTCATTGCCTTCACCCACGGTACAGCCTCAATGACGTCAGACGCGAGTTAGCCAATAGGAATTAACATTGGAAAAAACTTTTTTCACAAAGATATGTAAGAATAACAAATATGTGATTTCTGACATAGACTTTATTAATAAATTAAATTACATTAAAAATGCATATACTTCAGGAATCTTTTAAGACTGTGAAAATGATATTACCGGTGAGGAAAACGTGGTTTGCAGAGGCTAGCACCAGTGCAGAATCGAACTCTCTTCTTCGGTGGTTGCAGTCCATTGCGTTGATGGCGAAGTTAAACCTCACTCGTAAATGGGCGAGTATCTTCAACCTATTCAATGGCAAAATTATCGACTTTAGTGCTGTGAAAGACTTGCAACCAAAAGTAAGAACACGGGGTCGGCGGGAGAGGGGTTTGACGGAGTCAAAACTGTTTGTGCTCTAAATACGTTTTTCCTTCCTGATGGGGTTATAAAGATTATCAGGTCAGTTCTCGGGAGGTCCTCAAACACCATAAACTCAACAGAAATGTACAAGAACCACTGGCGTCATTTCTATTTATAACGACTGGCACTGATCCAAGGTCGTCTTTGCGGAGCCGGGCAGTTACCGCATGAACGTTAACAGCAATAAAACATTGGCTGAAATAAATTGTGATATCGTAACAATGAAACTAAGGTCTTCACTGTGAAACTTCTGACACTGAAGCCCTCCCAAAAAGTTTTAACCGAAGTAATTCAAGTAAACAATCGTCAAAATCGGTGCAATAGTAATTGGATTCAGTTATTGACCCCTGTTTCTATTGGAGCTGGCATGTTTGCCTTAATGTAAGGTAAGTAAGGTAATTAAACGTGCAAGTCGTGATGCGAATAAAAACTGCGCGGACGGCTGGATTCGAAAACCGTTGCCGCCTGAAGCTGAAACCGAACGACATAATATTATCTGTAATGCAAAAACATTAAAGGTGTCCTGATATCTAATCACACCACGTTGACTTGTAACCCCAGGCACAGCCTAGTTTTTTAATAACACGTAATAGTGGGGCGAATAAAGGAAGTGGCGAAAGGCCATTGTCACTTTTGAGTGGCCAAAACTGGGTTGAATTACATTGACGCAAGACGCTTGCAAGTAAAATTAGTGTAGTCATGTGTTCGCATTGTAAAGCCGTAATCTCACAAAGACTTGTGTGGTCTTACTTTTTTGCGATTGTCTTGCTTGAACAGAGAGCAGCGCTGAACCATCTCGTATCCATCTCCGATTATCGCTCAGTTAGACCCTTTAGTTGATGGAAGGCCTATTTTCGATATTAGGGGTGCGTTCCGTAGACGCAAGTGTAAGGCTAGTGTGATCATCTATTGTATTTAGATTTTAATGCACGTCAATATCTCGCGAGGGCTTGCGTGATTTCGACTTTCTCGACGGACACTTGTTCTACACAATGTAACCCAGTCTTTTTAAAAATTTCATGATAATGGCATGATCATTTCTTGTAAGTAGCCTTGGCACAGGCAAGACCATAGAACAAGAGCAATGTCAGATTTCCTCAGGCACCCCTTGGCTACCGGCAACTAGACCAAAACTTCATTCTACTCAATTAAATTCGAACTCCTCTTAGGTTTTGAAATGTTCTTGTTTCTACTTGAACAGGCATGAAAGATGCTCCTTTAAAATTTTTACCCCAATATTGCACTTAATGACCCCAACAGTTTAGTTACGTTTTCGAGTCTGTACTCGATATGTCGAGTTATCGATTTAGCCGCAAAAGAAAATGATATAAAATCGTACATTGTTCTGTATAAAGTATTCATGATACCCTATTAGTGTGCGCGTGGTTTTAAAGGATTACACGGCAATTGATTCGATTAGGTTTGTTGACTCAAATCAAGTCTATTACCACTCCAGTTCCCTTGATTCACACAGAAGTGCACCATTTCCTTGCAACGTCAACACCGGCAATGCAATCCGCATTGATTTCTCCCGTGTGGGAATTTATTCTGCATAAAATGAAAGTCTAGGCAATTTTGCGGAGAGAATCAATTTTCATTTATGAGCAGATTTCTATTTAAGATTGCAACTCATTATTTGTATTAAAACAATTAGCCGTCTGCGCTAACCGGTAAGTGATACTGAACCCATCCGTTCATTTCGCAATCGTCTGAGCTTTGTTTTGCGAGAATCTCGCCATCTCACGCTTTGCCTGACACCTAACTACACGACGCTATTGTCATCTCATTTGCTTCTCGTTGTATCCCTGGAGCTGATCAGGATAGAGTTCAGTACGTACCTCGCGGCTAGAAAAAATCTAGCTAAAAATCCCGTGCTCTCATTTAAAATACACGGCAATATCACGCACAATCACGAGAAGTCTTGCTTTTCTAGCGAGGTCCTACCGAGGTCCTATAGTTACTGAACTCTACCCAGGCATTAGCTATGAAAAATACTACCCGGTGAAACAAGAAAATACGCCAATTTTGAACAGTCGACCACCTGAAATTAGCAGTTTTAGATTTGATGGCAAAGTCATGCTAGAAGCACGCGAACAGGCTCAAAACACTTATATTGACCCTCCCTTGAAACTTACGGGGATTGCCAAGAGGACACAAGCATCATTGCCATGGCAACCAGACATTTTGTCATTCAAAATCAGATTACGAGGACAGTGTCAAGCTACAAGAAGGCAACCATGGTAACAGTACTTGAGATGGCCTTTTGTTGAAGCTTCGAGATGTTCAGTGCTAACTTGAATTGGTATCGTTAACGAACCAACCTGGTAGTTCAACGATAGAGGTAACTAGCATTAGAATTTATCCATATCGTGTTAGAAGCAAGTAACCATGCTTAAAACATTTTTAGTAGACTCTTTCCAGTGACTGAGGGAAGTTGTCAAGCTTGAATGTGTACCGTTACCATGGTCAACAGATATTTTTGAATCACAGCAGTATACTAATCTGCGCATGCCTCATACCGCCGAAGCCTTGGACAATTAAAATTGCCTAAAACAAAGATATATACATGTCATGACCAGTAGTATAAATTGATAATCCTAAAAATGATTACCATGGCAACTAGTGAAAACAAACATGGTAATAGCTAACACAATAGATTTGCATAAATCATTTACTGAAAGCAATTACTTATTACTGGTGTACCAAATGTAGTAGCACAATTGAAATTATAAAAGTGGTTGCCATGGTAACTGATGAAAATCAACCTGACAAACCCTTGTTTAACAATGTAAAAGATCCACAAACCACCTAAATACAATAGAATAAATAAATCGCATACCTTTGGTTTATCAAATCCCATAATCACTAATACTGGTGACAGAATTTTTAAAACCAAATAAAGGCTTGCCATAGCTGCAGATATGGTGATTCATCATAACCACAAGCTGGTGACAGTTTTTTTGTGGATAGAAGCAGGTGGTCTTTTGGATTAACTTTTGGAGCCAAGCTTGCATCCTCGGCAAGACATTTTATACCATTATGAAAAGAGTTCATTGTCTGCTCATATGTGTTACAATTACAAATAACATCTGCGAAAACGCCTTCGTTTTGATTGCATACGTAGTTTAGCTAATAATGATATCACTCATTTTCTACGTGTCTTTAAAATACGTATACTATACATATACGTATGCATACGCAAACACATTATATATTTCTCTGCCAAAAGTTCAAAAATACTAAAATTTGAGGAAAAGTATCAAATAATTTGTTATGTAAAAGGTCTTACCCATCCTTCCACCACTTTGGCTATTTCTATTTCCAAATCTCAATGTCATTGTTCACAAACATTAGAATTCCAATATATACTTTATTTAAGAATGTAAACCAAATGCTATTGAATATTACAATGCGTTTTGCGGATTTTGAATTCCTTTCGAAGTTCGCAGTGACACGCGGTCTTGCACACGATGCAAAAACGTCCTTAGGCTAATATTCGTTAAAAAAGCGAAGATACGTAACTACGTTAATAAAAATTGTAAATTTTATTACAAAATCTTAAAGGATACACGCGTCATTGCCAGAGGAAAGAAACCTACAACTGCCGGCGTGAGAACTCGTGAAATGGTGTCGGTGAAAAACTACAAACATGCAGAGACTCCTGTCGGTTACCAAAGAGTGCAGATTCATCAGAATGCGAGTACGTGTTCTCTGAAAGTTTGGGTATTTTTCACGCTTATCTATACGTGGTCGCATGAGTTCTCTTTGAGGAAGCTAGAATTCACAGAAGCCAGTGAAAAGGGAAATTTGGTGCCAATACACAAATGTTTAACATAAATTGTATATGAATATAAAAATTGTCAGTAATTTTCGCTATTATGGAATTACACTGTCTTTGAACATAAATCCAGTTTCAGGCAAGGAGATGGTTATATGTGATTCCAAATGTAATACGTTGACAATGAGTGATTTTGTAAAAACCGCAAGCCCTGAGTTATTTATGCTAATTTTAAGTCTGTTGTCTGTCACACTCCGGTAGTTCAGCCAAGAACTTCAATCTTGCACCCCTGTAGTTCAGCCAAGAACTCCGATCTTGCAAGTTTCGTTTCGCTGACAACAATGCATACAAAAGGTCCTAAAATGTCTTAAAGTGTACACAACATGACTCTAGTACCTCAAAATAAATTTTATTATTATATCTTACTTGATTTCAGTGCCTTTAGGGCACAGCTCATAAAGAAACACGCAAAAATTGAAAAAAATAATAATTATGTACAACGTCATGGGTTGAACCCAGGTCGTTCGCCATACTGTTCGGATCAGAGACAAAGTGTATAGAGTGAAGAGAATGCAAAGTAGAGAAGGTTCGTAGAGGGATCAAAAGATGTGTTTCCGGAGGCTGCAGCAACAGCAGCCAGGCGGAAAACGTCTCGGTGTTCCGAAGGACACCAAAGTTGCGCAGAAGTGGCATGACTTCGTGCGCCGAACGAGAGTGTGGGACGTCATCGTGGACCAAGCGATTCGGTCCGGGGCCACTCTGTGTTCTGCCCACTTTGAGGACTCGTGTTTCGACTCCAGTCACAGGAGACGATGAAGGCCTGGTTCAATAAAGGACAATATTTATCATTCAGAAACATCAGCTCTTAATTCAGGATCGTCTGTTGGATGACTGGGTTGACTCGCCGAGCCCGAGGCCGCTTCTCTCGGGGGAGGATCCAGTTCATAAGGCTCAAAGTAGAAAAGTACGCAGCCGGAAGCACATTAAACTTGTTCTCGCTTTCGTGCAACCCCATTTCCTCATCCTGGCCACAATTCTCATACGTTTCTTCATAGTATTCGTTCAGTTCTTGCTCATAATCGTCGTCACTTTCAAATTCCCTGGTCTCCGCCATTGTTCAATGCTAGTCACTGATCTCTTGTGTTCAACCCAAGACGTCACATGGCGGGAAATGTGAAAATTGGCAAAATTGAAAGAAAATCAAAATTTTGAGATAATTACACAAAATAAACATGGGTTTAGCTAAGTTTTACGTCATACATTTAGTCTGTGGCCACCGGTAATTCAAAATGTGCAAAAATCCATGGTGTGTACTGTTTAATAGCCTTCAATTCGAATACGTAGAAGGCCACGTAACTTTAACATTTCTTAAAAAATACACCATTTCGACGAAATGACCATGTTCACCATTTCACAGTCTACTACATTTGCTGTTTTGTTTTATTATTTCATTCGACATTTTCATGGAATGGTGTTGTCACTAATAGTGTATATGTACATATTGTCTAGCTGGCAGAAAACACAGCGAAAAGCATCTGGTCGATCTCGAAATGCTACCATGGCACGCGTAAGCGTAATGACGATTACTTTTTCAAAGCGTGTTTAGAAGAAACGCCATCCCTTCCGATCAGACCAACAGGTTTTACGTGATATTCCACTCGACAATTTGCCAACTTCGTGACACGCTTTGACTAAACTTTCAACTTTGACCCAATGGAATTGGCCAATGTTTGTGCCGTGTTTCGAGTAAAATTTGGTGACCACGGACCCGACGAACCTGTCTAAACCAATCGTTTTGTCCACTTCATTTGCTCTCTCGATTTCCTGTGCCCGTTCTTTCTCATAACTATTTATTCCACGGTGGAGTACATGCCACTAATTAAATTAAGACATCCGAGAGATGTTTGATTAAGTTAAAGGCCTACTCCAGCCTTGAACAGTAATGAAACTTCAATCAGTGTTGATGCGTTACTTATTTGGTAAAAGACTAAGTATTGGTTTTAGAAATAGCTGTACCATCGTTTAAATGTAATGTACAGATGTAGACCTAATAGAATCGTTCCAGTCTCCAGCGAGCAGTCGGCTTTGAGGAAGCCGAAAATACAAAGGTGTCTTTCGTCACATTGCACCTCAATTGTCAAATGCCTAGTATTTTTTAATTGTGCTTGGAGTGACATTTTCTGCCTGATTAAAATCTTAATCATGATCATCATAAAATGGCCATAGAAACCAGAGCGCCATCTGTAGACACAAGTCACACGCAAAGGAGCGAGACCATGCAAGTTTTTGCTCGCGAGTGTCTTGGATCTACAGAAGCCTCGCCGGCGGATTAAAAATATCCTGATCGTGAGGACGAGTTGCCCAAACTCACCGAATAAGCTCATGGTCACGTGATATACGTTCGGCAATTGAAACAGTTTTCTGTTATTGTAGTTTGGCAAAGTAAGTTGCGCCTACATATCTTGAAGTTACCGTGCAATGTATACTTGTACGACTGGACATTTTCGAGGAAGAGACTATTCTTTTCAGAAATTTAGAGTAGCGCAGGATTCGAACCTCACAGTTGCCGAACGCTCTACCGCTGAGCCAAATCCCACGCGGTAACTAGCGTAGTCTTTTAAGATGTTACGAATATTCAAACGGCGAAGACATTGGCAAGATTTCAGCAAATGTCTGTTTGACAACATTGAGAATTGGCGTTATGTTATAAAATCACAAAACATATTTTGTTGTCTTATAGCTCTGGTGAAAGCTAGCAACTTCAAGAAGTTTATCCCATCCAACAACAAACCCAAAATGCATTTTTCTGCTGTAAACCCGATAAGAATGGAAAAAAGCACACAACACGTGCACTTTATGATAACCCACATACTAGAGATAACCACTAGCGCCTGTACACATAAATGAAACATAAACACATGCGGGTATATATAAAACGTAAATATTTTTCTCACATGACCTGGAATGTGTTACAACACGACTGGTTAATAATGGTACGTGATATTTGATATTACATGGGCAATTCACAAAGTAGTATCAAGTATAAATCCACACGCCTTACATTTTATCGTCTGGAAAAAACACAAAACCAAACGCGCACCAACCAAACAATGCCGAAATTCCGACAAAGTTATGATTGACAAATCGTATGTCGCAACTGTCATGGGCGGCGCACCATACGGGGCTGGGGGGCTTTAGCCCCCGCATTTTTCAGTGCTGTGCCGCCCATGACTGTACGTACTCCCGGTCGGAAGGACATGCAGACAACTTCTTAAACGGACCCATCATCGGCGGCGAATTCCATATCCACGTTCATTCAAACGGAGACGAGCCCTAACTCAAGAAACGCGGCGAGACTGTGTAGCTGTGCTGTCTCAAGGTCAATTCAGTGCTCAAGCGCTGGCGTAGACTCTTATTCATCAGCATTTTTAAGTTTTAATATTACAATTTCAAAGACTATTTATTATATATTATCTTGAATATTTGCTACGAAAGCTGAATGCAATTTACAATTGTTAAGCTTAAAAATGTTATTAACGAAAAGTAACTGAATTACTTAACAATGCGCAAGCATGTTTTTACAAAATTTGCATCATGTGGTTGAAAGTTTTAGACACGTCGAGTTTTTCGGCAAAAAGATGTTTTTTACTTTTCACATGAGAAAACAAATCCTACACTTGTCTCAGATTGATGACATGGGAAAAACCTCTTGGAAATTTCGCCAAAATCCCTCGGTAAGCCTCGGGATTTTGACGAAATTTCCAAAAGCTTTTACCCATGCCATAAACCTGAGTCTCGAGTAGGATTCTCTATTTTCGTGAAGCCTATTACTATGAATATCTCTGACAAAGCAGCACTCAACATACACTGTAACCTTGTTGCTTAATTCAATACACGCCATTTACGTCTACCATTTTTTAACAATTCATGTTTCACTCACACAATGATAAAAATTGCTTTTTGGTTTAAGGACACACTTCGCCGATGTTAAGGTTTAAAACGTCACCACACGCCCATCCGATTTAAAATTGTTGCCGAAACAACCGTCTACTAAAGTCAAAGGCAATGCGTATGTTTTCAGTTTTTGTTCTGGTAAACGAAGACAATATCCCTAGGCTCAATTGGGCATTGGGTACCGTGACGGAGTTGTACTCTAGCGGAGATGGAAGGAATAAAATTGCTAGACTCTATACATGTACATGTACATTCAAGGGTCCCTTATAGAGATATATGCAGAGGTTAAACAGGTGGGAGTCTCTATACTTTGCGTTTACAGTTTCTGAATCTGCTGAGGCCAGTGAAACCTCTCCGTCTGCAGAAGCCACGAAACTTCCCACGAAAATTGTTGTCTCGTTCTGATCGTAAGCTTAAACTTGTGAACAAGTTAAACTTGTGAGTTCTTAAAGTAACACTATATTTGATATTATCATTTGTGATTATGATGTGAATCTTGTTATGTGTTAGAGTAAGCAAATAGCCTTTTACTAAATTTGCTCGCAGGTCTTGGTACATGTAGATGAGTAATTTAATTGGTTGGAGTATTGTTCTTTTTCTCTAATGGTGGGGAGTATGTTGGACATTACCTTTATCACTGTTTGTATATTCACTGACTAGTGGCGATACCTATTGTCAGTTAGTGTGAACAACGCCTTGGTTCTGGAAAAAATAAATGGAAGCGTAATTATGAAATTTGGTGTCATGTTTTGCTCTTTCCCTTGGAAATTCGGACCACTCGCTGAGCAACAATGCAACATTGCTACAGGGTCCGCCATTTTGAAGTAAAGCGTAACTACAGCTTGAGAACTTTTCTCATTCACATTTTCACAAATACAAGCAAACCAGATTCACTGAACCTATTTGTAATGCATACCTCAAAACTGCCGCCAAACCTGGCCTATCCCAAGAAATTATTTTCTTAGCAAATTTATCACGGTTACAGTCTAACTGCACCGACAGTGCCAGCTTTTGGTGAGTCGTTGATGGTTTCGGCGTTGTTGTTGATAACGGAAAGGGAATCCTGTAAAGGTAATCAGGGGCAGTATGAGATCAATTTTATAATAGTAAAAACGCCGTATTCGATTTTGGTCGTAGTCTGCTACACAGGGTGAAATGCAACTTTAAATCAAAGTGAAAGCGCGTAGTACCGATTTTAGGCGTAGGTTCACGTAAGAACGATAATACACGCATTTAATTCAGGTCACCGTGTTATGTCCCTGTCAATGAGTATTTTATGAGATGTTTTGTCAAGACTGCGCAGAAGTGAAGATACATGCAGATGCAGACAACGAGTCTATCAAAAGTGACAGCATTCCGATTACACGCTTTATCATCATCGCCAGGAGAGTAAATGCTACATCCCGTCAACTGATCTACTACAGCATAAACTTAATTAACTTGATTAATTTACGCCTGTCAGCGTTTAATATCTTTATACCAAAAAAGATTGACTGTATAATATTTAATCAATTTTGGTAATTGTACGCATTAGTCAATGCACAAACCAACAAAAAGCACAGTTCAATATATATACTATATGCTGCCTGCTTGATGTTGCAGGCAAAGTGCTGGATGTAAAAATAACGAAGTGCCCGGATCCCATACTGTGATTTCAAACTCGAATCAGAATCCTATTCGATGTTCAACTTTCAGTTGTCATGAACTCGTGACGTACTTCTCTTGTTTGCGCTCTCGTGCACCATTGTAAAATCATGCTACGTAATCAAAGTTGGGACCTAAGCCCAGGGTTTAATCTTTTTTTCGAAATCGAACTCGTAATTAGTTTTGACATTTCCCGTTCTAATTTTGTGCGAATTCGAGACAATTGTGCCCACTACGTTATGGTTTACGCGGATGACTGCTAAATCCTAGCTTGGACTTGATGACCCCAGCCCTAGCGCTATAGGAATGTTTACCATGACGTCATTTTGACGTCATTATGCTGTTTTGCATCCAGTGGGAGGACATGTCTATTTTATTTCAGGGTGCAAATTGCGTCATCTACTGTCATGACACGACATCACTAAACATCCGAATAAGTTCGAGTCTTTTGTGGAGTTGTTGCTCGAATCGAGTTCGATTTTGACCTTTTGACCTAGGTAAATCATGACTTTATACAATAACTAATTTCCCTGCCAGTCTGTGATGTGTTAAGCAGTTGAGTCTTCCTGACATAGCCTGGCTGTCCCAGCCTGGGGTCAGCAACAGCCTACTGCCCGTTGGCTGCATCGATCTTGTGCGACCGGCAACCACGTGTAGCCTTCGGTCCGAGAACAGATTCCTCCAATAACATAGTTAGTTTTAAGAAAGGCTCGTAAAGTTCACAACAACAGGAGGTGCGACATGTTAAATACATTGCCTTAGATCACTCAGCCTCGCTCCTGTATTGACTGCTGCAAACGAAGTAAGAAATGCATATTCAGCGACAACTCACCAGATTACCAAGTTTTCCACAGAGAAGCATACTTTGTATAAGAAACGGTATTTTCGGGACTTAGCCTCAAACCCAAAATGTACGAAACCGGGAAGCGTAATTGGTGGAGTTGAACATATACTCGAGTGTACAATTTTACTGTAGCAGTTTCCTCAAAGCAAAATTCCCGGATCTTCTTATGAATAATAACAGGAACTGTTTGTTTAATAACATGTTAGTTGTACAGGTAAGGAAGTATCTGCTGTCGAAACATTTGGAGTTGCAGTTTCGTGAAAGTGGGAAACGTTTTAAGGTGTCAACAAACTTCATGCAAAAACACACTGCGTGAGGGTTTTAGCAACATCTTGAAGTCGTGGTTTAATTTGGCATTTTCACAATGAAGTCCTCGACTCGACTTTAAGGGGAATCATGTAGCGTGAGCACTTGGACCTCTGACATTTTGAAGCCTCAAATTTTTCGTAGGATGCGAACGTTATTTGCGCATGTGCGAACTTAAACCATACGGCTAATCATTCTCCCGTTTGAAAGTCACATGACATTCCTTATGACTGAAGTCCGCACATGCACAGATAACGTTTAGTTCACCTCCGAGGGGGAATTTGAGGTTACGAAAATACCCGAGGTGTTCCGAATGTGACCCTTATAGCATAAATGAGAGTACTGGTGGAAGAAATGTGCCCTCTTAGATTAGGCGTTACAATTGTAGGTTTTCTACATCTTTGTGTGTTTCTACATGATTATTTTTAAAAACACAAAATTTACAAAAACTTTTTGGCAAGGGATATTGTCATCGATAACTTAAGGGAATCCGTTATAATTACGTTACTCAATTTTGTTTTAGAAAATACAGTTAGCGCCAAAAATTCCAAATTGTAAGAGACTTTTAATCGATTTTTAGGAAAAACATGTTACAGTACTTTCAGATGAAAAAATGCCAATATTTCGGAAACTAAATATGCAAAATTCGATCAAAGATGCCCCTCTTTGGCTCTGTTTTTTGAATATTTGCCAGTCTTTGATGTCATGTCTCGAAATGCGTGTAAGCGTGTGCATGTATGTGTCATACAGGTGTATGTGTTTGTTTTTTATATGTCTTATTAGTGGCAATGAAAATTTGCACAAAAGATGTCGCTGTGAACAAGTCCAGAGGAAGTGCATGCGTCCACCGAAATACTACAGAGCATTAGGTTTTCTTTCTCGGTTTACGGTTTCTGTTTTAAGACTGTCTCTACAACACAGGTCTCGAAGTTTGTCTGGCCGTATGAAAAAACTGTCGCCCGCTAATATTTATAGACCTGCAGCAGGTCGCAATGTCAACTGCAGTACCGACTTCAGTGGAGACTAACTGTCGTCTCTTGTCTCTTTGTCCCATTTGGAATCCCTTCCATCCAGATTAATTCTCTTTCCGCACCCTGAGAGAGGATTAAAAACTTGTTAAATTACTCTACGGACGGAATAGAGTCTTTTTCATAGCATGTCTCGTTGACGATGACTTGGTTCTGTTCGATTGTAGTCTGAATCCTTGCCGCCAAGAGGAAGCGGGTGGCTTAAGACAAAGCACAATACTTCCGTTTTTTTAATCGTTTAATACTATTCACTTCCTTATTTGGAGTATATTATTTAGGTTATGTTGGATCTTGGAAAAATGTCCAAATTTGTCTAACTTTGGAACATCATATCTTTGAAGTGCCTGATCGGATTCGGTTCAAATGTGAGATACAATATACCTTATGCATCATTCTCCAAATCGCTGTTAGTAAATGTTTTTAAAATGCTGATTTTTGTATACAAGGGGTGTCGAAAATAGGACATTCAATAATTTTCGGAAACGAAATGATAACTTAGAGAACCGTAACAGCGCTTTTGCTATTTCATCTTGAACATTAATATCGAGAGAAACGTGGACACGTTATTTTTACCGTGATTGTTTTGCCACGAACATACCTTAACCTAATTGCATTAAAAAGCATGACCACGTGATCCAGTCAATGGAACCTCTTGTAGAGTGTCTACTCAAATTCTGCAGTCTTTCTAATTTCAGAAAACAAATACTTTCCGTAAGTTTAGATGTATGGTTTTGTAGATATTTGGCTGAACACGCTGACTTTTCAATAAGATCTTACGTAACCTCAATTAACCTTTTGTTGTTCGCTTTTGCATTTTAAAAATACCGGATAAAATGTATCAACACACACTTTGTAAGTTAATGGATTATCATTCCATACTTAGTCAATTAATTGTCGTCTGGCATTTTTAGCTGCTGTAAATATCCAGTTAGCAGCATAACACCAAGACTAAACGATTTACAGTCTGTTGGGTAGCCTCAATGATGTGGATTTACAACGAAATAACACCAACGCAGTGTACTCGCAGTGTAATATCGTGAATGTGGAACTGTGGATAAACATGGAGTTTAAGTGGCAGACGACACATTTTTGTGGAGTTAGTCATCCCTCGTCCTGGAGTACGGGAGCACAATGGTGATACATGTATGCATGTTACTGACATTCTTGAACGTTCGATTTACTTCTTGGACGGTACGTGGACTTGTAGCCACTATTTAGCATAAACCACACAGGATTGTGGACATTGCTGGCGTTTGATGTGAAATTTCGTTGGATTTTAGTGAGTGCGGAAATTATAGATTTTTGAAAATTTCATAGAGTCGGAAATCAGGAAAGCAATGTTTCTATGTTGTCGATCATATTGGAGGTCATGTTGAACTTTTAAAAATGGCGCTCAAAAAATTCATTTTCTTAATATTTTTGCTGCTGGATCACATAGAAAGTTGATTTTAATGTCTGCTCAACATTTTTAGGGCACGTTATTGAAAAATATCATTTCTACAATGTTGCATACAAACAAAAGCACGTTTAACTTCAGCTACGAATAATCAAAATATCAAAAAGGACCACAGATAAGCAAAACACCCTGTTTCTGCGGCCATAGATATTGAAAGAATATTTGCGAACCAAAAAGAGATTCATCTGCCTCGGTTCGACAGAAGTACAGCCAAGTGCAGTCAACCATGCAACTGCTTCGACGAAGCTGGGAAAAAGAAAGATCCCAACCTGTTGGAGCTGGCACCAGTGGACTTTTTGAAAATACATGTACGACCACCTAAAGATGTCGCATCACTGTTTCAAAGAACACGAGCTATAAACAACTACATTCAATCATCAGGTAGCCGCAATATTCACAATTTCTCAGCTGTGTCTAAATCTTTTAGAAGAAATAACCATTGCATCATGATCGTAACATCAAAATACTTTTGGAACCAAATGTATATTCCTATTTTCAATGATGAGTATTGAATGTTTTTAATTCATGATCGAACCAAGGCTTTTTTAAAAGGAAGGGGTCCAAGTCAACAATTTTGTAAATTCTACATGTGATACACTAAAATTAAGGGAAAAGTGGGGTTCGGAGCCCCTTGACCCCCTGAGTCCGCCTATGATATTGTAGGTTTGAGGCTACTGAGGCGGTCCGTTAGAACCGGAAGAAACAACGAAAGTGCGTCTAACTCGTCCTATTGCAATAATTGAAAACTACAGAAAAATGGGTGTAACCAAAATGTATTATTACACGCCCACAGATAATTAGTCCCTCTGATTGGCTAAAATGGTGTACGACAACTTCCGCTATACTGTGATATTGATTGAGCTAGCCGTGTAATATCTCATTTCATTCATGCCTCCCTGACGTCAGGGAAATGACCACAAAACTTTACTCAGACCATTTAATTACTCGAAGAGTGATGACCCTACCAAACTTTACTTTAGGGCCTCCAAGACATACTCAGACTCCAAAATTGTTCCCAAGCTTCTATGGAGGTTTTTGGTGCAACGAAACAAGAAAAGTTTGGTGGTCGCTGGCCAAGACTTCGCTATTGGAGATCTGACCAATCAAACGCTGTAGAAGCCATAGAAAACCAGCGGACGATGTCTGTAGATCAACGGAAGTAAGGGCATGCCAATCCAACAGAAGAGAAAAACAAAAGAAAGAAGCATCAAATGTAGAGCGTTCTATTCGACATCAGGGCACGTGATTCTCGCGAGAGCAACATTGCTGTCCGTATAAATTGATCTTACCCTCGAGCTCGTCCCGCATTT
This sequence comes from Phoronis australis, assembly GCA_002633005.1. NCBI lineage: Eukaryota > Metazoa > Phoronida > Phoronidae > Phoronis > Phoronis australis. Next base: position 146,766 of record NMRA01000409.1, on the reverse strand, counting down.
GTACAATGAAAAATTTACTAAACGTTTAACCAGCCAAATTAGGAGTAGGGAGTGTTACTCTTTCATATTCTTAAAGAAAGTGAACTAAACCACATCCTACGTGTATATTTAGGCAACAGAATCATTTCTGGGTGCGAATGTGTGAGAGTGTGCGTGCAACTCAAACATGGTCGACGTTTTAATTATTAATCCAATTTCGTTTTGATTCCTCTGCCGACGCGCAAATTGTGTTATTTAACACGAAGACACTTTGGATGGTCCCAGTAGGCACTTGAGTTTGATCGTTAACAAACGTCCGTTAACTTCTGCAGCTGAAGAAACGCTCGGTTTTTAGGAAACATTTGCCGGTCATAGCTGGTCATTCATTGCATATTAAAAAAAACGATTATCGCACAATCCACCCGAAATTCCTGGGTATATCATATTGTTCTTCATTTGCAGCCCCGTGTTGACTGACGACAGTTTACTACTATACACGATGGTCTTCACCTGCTCTGTATTGCGAGTCTTCTGCTGACAGAAAGGATGAGTTATTTCACCAGTAAGTCGTCAAATACACTGCGGGTGCCCGTGGAGAGATGGACGCAGAAGCTGACGCGCGCGCGTTCCATGGGCGAGTCCATGTCGGACGAGGAATCGCGGATGGCCAACTTGGTGAATGGAACAATGTTTCTAGCCGTTCCTGGTGCCGCAAACAGATTCGCCATGCGACGGGCAAAATCTGACGATGAGTCGTTACGGAACTCAAACTCGAGCTTATGCTTACAATGTTGTTCAGACGACGAACGCTCGGAACCAAGGTAAGTGGGATTATCTTGATTCACCACTACTGTTATTCTGTTACATTCGTTGTACAGGAACACACCTAGGACCAAACACCTTTTTATGAAATCTCGCCAAAAACTCGAAATTTCGCCGCATACGCCTGTTTGCAAAAGATCTGAGGGAAATCGATGCAGATGAAGTATTAATATAGCACATGTGGTTGGCACAAGACTCGAAGCAGGCTTGTACATGTAGGTCCAATAGATGTTCCATTTCAAAATTGACGAATATTTTAAAAGTGCAGAGGCCTAGACAAAACACACATGCAGCAGGGCACGGGACAACCGTCTGCATTGAAGCGCCTATGGGCGAAACATTTAGAGGGACATGAAACAGCGACAAATTATTTTATTTTCTGAGACGAGCCCGCGGTCACAGCCTAAAGTTCCGCCTTCAAAGCTAAATCCCATTCACCAATGGCCGAGTATTTTAAGCGTGCGTGTATTAAGCTGGTCAAGTCATGGGTCTCGACGTCAGAGAATTTCTGGCAGACATATGCGGCAATTGGCCTATCACGTCCAGCATTAATCGAAAAATGCATTTTTCGGCCGAAACCCGATGATGAACATACTATACGCGCAGCACATACATGTACAGTACATGTAAATATGTATTTGTTCGGGATTGTTCACGCGCATGTAATCATAGCGTGGAGATGCTGGAGCGTACTCATATAATGTTAAAGTGGACGTACATGTAGCCACATCCCGTGGTTTGGGTTTGCGTCCAATCAACGTTTCCGGTCATCGTTGTTTTCGATAGACGAATGAATTTTAATCAAAAGGTGGCACTAGTGTGCCTAGAAGTGACGTCGCTGGTTCCCAGCGTGCCGCCTACCACATGGCGGCACGCAGGGAACCAGCGAGAGAAGTGACCGGCATGAGAGATTCTGACGTTATCTAAAGTATCTTGTGGTCGAAGGTTACCAATTACGAGATGCTTGTGAATGAGAATCTCGGCTGGCACGGGGGAGGGGCTCTGGGGATGGGGAGGGGCAACGATCTATTTACACCCGTGAACCCATAGTCATCTGTCTACATACAGGAATAAGGAGGGCAGGCAAATTAAAGTGCACCTGAGTCTGTGGCAGATTGTCTCCCACTGCAGTTTCATGTGTTATATATTTTTGTAGTATTTTTATTTGTCTTAATTTACGACCTTATATCTCACCTGCACTTTTTTGTATTTTGCTCAAGCGCTCACTTTCAAGTTGCCCAGAACGTGACATGATTCCTGTTTGAGAGTTCCTCACTATTGGGTTATAAAACACATTTCAGGAGTGTGTCCCCCGACTTTCCCCTTTCCTCAATAGAGGGGGTTGCTGCTTCTCATCGCTACAAGAAACCATAACACTTCGTTATCATAGTTATACACGAGAGTGTTTTTTGCATGTATTTAAAGGTATTATGCGGTTCACAACTAGTTGTTTATCAGGCAATTCCATGATGCACAGATTGTATTAAAACGGGTTAACTGGAAGATACAGTTACGAAATTAATTAAGATCTTGGCCATCCTTTGACAGCTATAAACCACTGAACAGGGTACGTATAAGTCAAAGTTGAAAACGAAACTAAAAGAGATTGAGTCACATTGTTTTTCCCAAAACATTGATTGATGACACCGAGCATAGTGGGTTTTATACGATGCACTTTCAATTTCGGTTCGGTATAAAGAGTATTTTGAGCACACAAGACATTTTCATAGAATGACCTCGTCAATAGGATCGACCTACATGTACAGCTGTATCAGGAATGTTTAACTTAGCAGCCACATGACGAAACAGAAGCTGATTCTAACCCTGTAGAAGTATCTTTGTACCGTTTAGGAGCAAACGCTTAGTGGTCTTTTCCTCTATTGTCTGCTACATGATGTAGAAGGCATTAATGTCGCTAGCCCGAGTTTCAGTGGCGTTTCCATTCAACCGACAAAGTCCAATCAGGCAAAAATATAAAGTTTCAATAAAACTTATTTAACATCTCTTACAAACCAACTCTGGCATTTATCCTTGAAGCACACATGCGGTTTAACAGATAAATAAGGGTAGACCTCACCACTTTAGGTGGTCAGGGGAGGGGGCACGGGCGGGCGAGAGCTGGCGGGAGCGGGCGGGAGCAGTTTACGGTTTGTCTCGTTCGAGTAAACGGCCATAACTGTGAACGTTACCTTACGCGTGTCATATGACAACGTTTTTAGTACACTTGACTCTTTCCAGGATCAAACATTTTCCCATAAACAACGGATATTCCAATTCATTTGTCGATAAACACAAATGTTTTCTTAACAAAACTAAGGCTACTTACATGTACATCAATGTTAATAAGGCTTTAAAAACCGATAGTCCAATGGTGGCTAAATGGCCTCACAACTGTAATCAATATTTGTAACAACTATCGCGACGACTAAGGTACATTGCGTAAACTTGTATTCTACAACCTACGCTAACCCCGTGCGAATTGAAACATAACGTGTTCTATAAGTGCAAGAAATTGCCTAACACTGTTCTCAGAAATGACAGTCCTCTTGACAACATATCGTGGCGAAAACGAATTTATGTACTAGTTTAATTGTCTGATACATGCATGTCTTCATCTTCAAAAGAGCTCAAGATATGTTGGCCACACATGTTGCTTGTCTGAGCTATCATCTGCATAACGGATCTTTACAAGACCACATGCAGTGTTAAGCGGAGTACCAAGACAATCGGGTCCCAAACTGAGACTAGCAATGTTATTCATTTCTGTGAGCCTGACGGATGTAGAGCTGTAAAAATAATCTTAGATGCTCTAGTCACATTATTCCAAAATTCAGCTTTAATATGCAAACGCTGTGTATCAGGTGGGTTGAATATCCGTTGCTAGTTTCATTTCCTGTTTCTGACGTCACTGTTCAAGTCAAATTGTTCTGTACCGAGCTAAGGCCAAACTGGATGAGCGGGCGTCATGCCCACGGAGCATATTACATATTAGAACGGAAAAGCGAGATAACACAACATCAAGGTGCTCCATCGAGTTAGGAACCCCGGTGTAAAACAGATATCCCCAGAGTCGAAAACAGACTCCCGCACATTCAAAATAGCTAACCAGCCCGAAAAACTCGAACCCCGTCGCGACCTTTAAAACAGGAATCGGGGATCGGATAGGAAAACCACACATTTTTTTTCAAATTTTCTGAGACCGTTGTCGTTAGCCTCAAACTTTGAGTTAAATCATCTTCAAGTACTTTTCAGTTGTTTTTCGCTTTTGTTTGTAAAAAATTGTCAATAATGATACGTACCTTATATTATATTGGCTTTGTTATTTAATTTTTATCGGTAAAACGCGCGCAACTTGTCTGTGGGCAAATTTCAACATAATTTTTACTCTCAACACGTTGTTATCTCGGTGAACATTTAATTAATTTCAGATTGTTCAATAATTTCTCCTAAAATATTTTCATAGATGAAAAAGACATATAGCATTTCGCCTTTCGAGTGCCATTGTTGATAAATATGTGGTGACAAGTACGCAACCTCGTGGGAGAGCAGCTGATTGAAGAATTGGCGGAAAAAAAAACTGGCCAATAGGTGACGCAATACACTGTATTTCATGGCACCGAAAGCCGACGTAAAAGATAGCACCACAACTTAAGCAGCAGAATAACGTAGAACGCCAATCCGCCATGAACTGTCTAAAACTCTCATATAGTAAAACAACATATTACAACTATTTAAAGTAGGAAGATTTATTTTCCTTAACAATGTTTGGCAGAAAGTGCAATAATGGTGACTCGGTCCCCTGGTGTCCTTTCCGATCCCCGATATTCCTGTTTTAAAGGTCGGGGTTCCTGTTTTTCGGGCTGGTTACTGAGCTGTTTTTAAGGTGCGTGAGTCTTAATAGTTTCATGGTTATTTGATTCAATCACGTTATGACCGCACCATAAGAGGCGTTGAAACAGAACTCTTTCCAAAAATATCATTGGTTGAAATAAATCTGCTGAACAAAGACAGCTTAAAAGATTTTATAGAATATTAAATTTGAATCAGCTTACTATCTCCTTATGGAAAACGTTTTACCATTTAGTTTTCTTTAATCTGTCATTTTTGCCACGCTAAATAAACCTGTACACCAGTAATTCAGACCCTCAATTAATAGTCTGGATGACGATGGCAAAACAGACGGGCAGGAATTGTATCGCTTTGTCTAAGGCAAAACAATGAGCAAATGAACCCGTTTGGGTAATAAGAGAGACCTAATTTCAATAATCCTGCCAAGAGGAGTAAATGATATTAGACTAAGGTCATTATTCCTCTTTCAATTTCATTAGTACAAAAATATGGCCACACTGGCTCACATTTACGACACACTCGGCTTATGGGTAATTATTTGGAGGTGAAGCCATGTTGAAACACACTGAGGATAGCGCCTCATTGTTCTACAAACGCAATGAATTAGAAGATGACTTGCTCTGTTCGTCACACGTAAGTTTGAGGAATTTTTTATTTTTAGAAATCACAAATTTTATATCAAAGACTTGAAATTTTTTTCGTACATTAGCAGGTATTTATTGAAACACCTTCGAAAGGCAACCCCTTTAAAACGAAGAAAGTGCAATATTTTGGCTCGAGTTGTGCACTTTTAACTGTGGAAAATGTGCTATCGAAAGCCGAGGAAGCCTCCCAGCCTGTATAAGGACATGCCGTACTGCTTTCAGGGGTATTTCCCTTTGAACATTGTGAGTGGGGGTTCCTTGTAAAATCCTAGATCCTTCAGAGGTTATTGCACCAATAGCATTTGTGTTCAATCTTAACCTGACCGGGTGAAAGGGAATTAATATGATGAAGGTGTTCAAGGAAAAAATGTGACGGGCATAAAATCGATAATGCTATTGGTTACTCAGAGTTGGTGAACTTAAAAAGACGATCTTTGTGATAGAGATCTTGCCTTCACCAATTAGTCTGTGGCCCATAGGCATTTCCAAATTTCCAACCTTCCTTAGCGTTGATCGATATCCCAGTAGGAGGCTCTTGCGTTCAATACTATTAACACGCTCACTGCTCGCTCACGTAGTCGAAAAACAAACCGCTTGCCTCCTTCTATATACTTCCCAAGTTTTGGTTTGTCAGAGGTGAGAACCGCAGACATCCGCAGCATCAAGCAAAATCATATTATCGTCAGGGGTAATAAAACGACTGTAAACACGTACAAGGAGTTAAGACTCACACCGTATGTGCGTGTGTTGTCGCCTGCGTCCGTTTGGCGCTTGGTGCCCAGCTTATTATTCTTAAACGTATTAACTCTGTGTGAAATTTCAAGGACTTGTTTCGCTGCGTCAGGTTTTAGGCACACCATTAATTCGTAAGTCTGTTTCTGCGTCTACTAATCATAAGATTTAGACCATGTACCGAAGATGCCCATATTGTGAAGGAACCGGGCTGTGTTGCTCGATCCCACTCAACCGTGTTCTGACGCCGTCTGGCCCGGATTTACCTGCTTGCATACCTCTTAAGGGGCAAGCCTGCAAAAGGTTTTCCATAAGTGTACTGTTGTGCCTTCTCCAAAGTGGAATTCTTTAACACATATTTCTACCTTAATTTCTACCACCTTATTCTATGGCCTTCGTGAATTACTTCATTCCTACGTGCTCCTCAGTAGAGTGAACGATAAAGGATATCACCTCTCCCTATTTGGACTCCAAGTTCACTGATCGTTGATTANTTAGTACAAAAATATGGCCACACTGGCTCACATTTACGACACACTCGGCTTATGGGTAATTATTTGGAGGTGAAGCCATGTTGAAACACACTGAGGATAGCGCCTCATTGTTCTACAAACGCAATGAATTAGAAGATGACTTGCTCTGTTCGTCACACGTAAGTTTGAGGAATTTTTTATTTTTAGAAATCACAAATTTTATATCAAAGACTTGAAAATTTTTTCGTACATTAGCAGGTATTTATTGAAACACCTTCGAAAGGCAACCCCTTTAAAACGAACAAAGTACAATATTTTGGCTCGAGTTGTGCACTTTTAACTGTGGAAAATGTGCTATCTAAAGTCGAAGAAGCCTCCCAGCCTGTATAAGGACATGCCGTACCGCTTTCAGGGGTATTTCCCCTTGAACATTGTGAGTGGGGGTTCCTTGTAAAATCCTAGATCCTTCAGAGGTTATTGCACCAATAGCATTAATTTTGTGTTCAATCTTAACCTGACCGGGTGAAAGGGAATTAATATGTTGAAGGTGTTCAAGGAAAAAATGTGACGGGCATAAAATCGATAACGCTATTGGTTACTCAGTGTTGGTGAACTTAAAAAGACGATCTTTGTGATAGAGATCTTGCCTTCACCAATTGGTTTGTGGCCCATAGGCATTTCCAAATTTCCAACCTTCCTTAGCGTTGATCGATATCCCAGTAGGAGGCTTTTGCGTTCTATACTATTAAGTGTACTGTTGTGCCTTCCCCAAAGTGGAATTCTTTAACACATATTTCTACCTTAATTTCTACCACCTTATTCTATGGCCTTCTAGAATTACTTCATTCGTACGTGCTCCTCAGTAGAGTGAACGATAAAGGATATCACCTCTCCCTATTTGGACTTCAAGTTCACTGATCGTTGATTATCGTTTTAGTAGAACCCTTGTGGTGTTGGAAACAACACCAGTCACTTTCTCAAGATTGTTAACGTTGTTTCTAAAATCTATTGGTCTACTGACGCCATGCTCTACTAGACTAGTAACATTGACACAACGTTTCGGTCGGTCATTTCTCCGACCATTTTCAGGTTTTACAACGTTCTTAGAAATCCAGGTGTGAGACACTCTCATACTAGTTCACGAGGATCACTTTTTAATGTTTCTTGACGTACATGTAAGCTGACGTTGAGCTTTAGATTGCCGGTCCAGCGAAGACCTAAAGTCTTCATTTGATTTTTTAAAAGATCTTGACAAAAATCGAGTTGTAAAAATGCTTGCTTACCTTTTATTTTATATCATATTGTTGCATGTTTCATAAAATAAGGCTACGTTATTTTCGCTATCTGGATGGTAACTAAGGACTATTTGTTTAAGTAGCTGCTTTCAATCTGCATTAAAATACACATACATGGAAATATGAACGCCTTAAAGATTTTTCCAAAAATTTTCGTTAGCAATGCTAACTATTTTACCATAAACTACTGAAAGATTACAAGCAGGTTACAAGTTCATAGGGTAAATGTGCGATTAACTACTGGCATTATATGTACTCGATCCAATCAAAATGGACTAAATCTCACGTTTTATTACTGGCCAATCATAGCTTTAATTAATATTCATGACGTCACACGTAACCGAATGAGATACCTTTCTTTGGATATCGAAATACGCTCCCAAACTTTGATTGATGGGACAAATCTAGCGAACCCATTAAGCCGAGCGCGGCCAGTAAATCAAATTAGCAATCTTAGTCATTATCAATACTTTTTTACCCAACCGGCGATTCAAAATCCAGAATTTGCACTTGTGATGGTCCTGTCCTTAGAAATGCGTGCATGCAGTCAAGTAGGACCAGAAACATTCTCCTCTCTGTCTATTCAATCCATCTTGTTACTATAGAAGCGCTTACTTAAAATCTTAATGCACAAAGAACGGGCTTCTGCAGGTCATTATCTGCGAACATGGGCTTCAATGGCATTCTTGGCAGAGCATGACAAACATGGTATTTCGGCTTCTCAACTCGGGCTCGTGTTGCCTACCCAAAGCATTTGTTTAGAAGGAAAGCGTAATAGTGTGAATTATGGTACAACACAGTAGCTTTAGAATCAAACTAGTGCTTTACTGAAACAGTCACGAATTGTTGGTTACGGCTGTCAGTGCATTTAAGGGCCTGGAATTTCTTAACCACGTGGTAGGACATGGTATGAACGATGGCACCACACAGTCTCGCGTCCGATAGCTTGACCTGCTCAGTGATTGTTGCAAGAACAACCCCTCTTTATAAACGATAAGTTTCCAATAATCATCATCTCGATATTCTTGGGACAACTGGAAATCGCTTGTGTACTACATGTATATTCAGGTTCTCAACCACCCGCTTGCATGTGTCCACATTTAATATCTATCTCAGTGGAGTAGTGCAAACAGTGATGTACAAGTTCACCATAATTTCATTCTTCCGTTTCCGATGTCAGCGGATTCTAAGCCAGTCCAACTTTTTGTTGTCCTCAGGTCGGTTGTCGTCGTGCTACCTTGCATGAAAACATGTTGTGATTTTCTTGAGCAATTCAGAACGTTGTCTACTTTCGCCCATAAAAAACTGACAAGACTTCGCTCATTAATATAAACTGTTGGCATTGTATGTCATAAACGTTATCACTATCGGGAAAAACGCCTATTTCTGTGTACTTTTACAGTGCTCATGTGGTACTGTTAGATAAAGTGAACGCGCATTTGCACTTTCCACACTTTGGCTGATACCCAAGCTAATGCTGAAACAATGCTCAGCTATAACTGTTCATAATCAAGGAAAATTCAACACGTGTTCAGTATGTTGCATGCTCTTAAAGGTTATGTAGACAGGAGAAAAATGGCCAAACCTGGCCAACTTTGGAAAGCCATATCTTAGAAACATCTGATTACATGTAAGTTCTCGTGAAACTTTCAGATGTTAGGGTTTATTCACTGTTCTCCAAAACGCTGTTAAAATATTTCTGAAATAAACAAAGTTTACAGTTGCACAGAACAAAAACAAAATGCCGTTTTAGAAAACTGTAACAACATTTTCGAGATCTCACAGTGAACATTTATATCAAAGTAATTGTAGCAGTTATTAATACCACAGTGGTGCTATCCACGTACATTACTTTTTGTTAAATTATGTTATAAAGACATGGTCACACGATGACTCAATTAACAACAGATTAATAAAAAAGACAAAAATCATTGTTTACAGGCTTTCACCTTTCAGAAGATGTATGTTTTTACTGAGTTAAAACGTGCAGTTTTGTTGATATTTGACTAAACGCAGACCAGTCCACAGAACATTTTGCTCCAAAGGTGTGACAAATTCTCTTTTTATGTTCTGATTAAACATCTTCTAAAGTAGACAATATGTGGTGGGCCATTGTTTTTGACCCTCCTACTCTGATACTCCTGCTGAAAAATTTACTTTCTGAAACCAGTAATTAAAAAAAATATGAACAATTGGTATGAACAGCAATTTACCTCTTAATAATCATTGATGGACATTATCATTCGTCTTTCCTGGAAATTTGTGAGAAGAAGTGCATCTACCACATGCGCCGTGGTCAAAGTTCCACGTCGTTTACCCCGGAATCGACAAACAACAACAAGTGCCGCAAAAGTTTGAATAAATCGGCAATGGTCGACGAAACATTGCTTTCAATTGTTAGGTAAAGCAATAAAAGCGTTACATTTTTTGTATATCATATTAACTTCCGGTGTTATCATTACGACTTCTACATGTATGTTGTTTTATCATTTTGGAAACGGCGAAAGACGGTGCAGAGAGATGTCTGTCTAGAGATTATACAGAGACGCAATTTTCGTGCACTTTTTTGCAGAAAAGATATGTAAAATTCAACTAAAAATGAGTCCAAATAAGTAAATTCGTGAGAAAGATGCGGAATTTTTGAAACCAAGATGGCGGACGTCACCTTAGAGATAGCGATGGGTACCTTGCTTTAGTTTATTCTACATACAAATACACCATAATACCTGTACTCCAAATTTCATGCTTGTAACAGAAAGTGAACAATTCATTAATATTTTGGCTCTTAGTCGCTACACTGGTCTGTATTTTTCTGATAATTTCATAATTACTTGATCGATATCTGCTGGAACTTGAGAGCCGAGATGCAGTCCTAAGCATTTGTGTTTGAAAGAATAATTACGTATCCAGTCTGAAAAGAAAGAATTCTGCCAAACACATGTCACTGAAACCGTCAACAATCTGTGCGTCTTTTTCGAATCAGGAAATACACTGTTTGCGTTCGCCTAGTTTCCTTGCCAACACCATCAATGTTTGACAAACCGTAGCAATTTCTAATTAAGCGTGATTAGCACTTCCTGCGACCGTCTTGTACGAAGTCTATTGTTGTAATCTGATACTGCGTCGACGATTCATAGAATCAAGGCTGAACAACGCAGGTCTCACTCGCATTGCCATCTTCAAAGGTCCATCCATGGCACAGGGTCTAATCTTTGTACTCGAAATCGAGCTCAAAATCGAACTCCATGTAAATCGTTTTTGATATTTTCCATTATGCATTTGTGCGAATGTAAGCTAACTGTCTTTTGGTCTGTTCCCGAGTAGGAGAATAGCTGTGTAATAAGAGGTCTTGATGTCCCAAGCATTCAAGTAGGCATAGAACATGAAATCAATTATTCAACGTAGTTCTGTGTGTGTGAAATAGGAGTCAAATTGTTCACCATGTCTTTTTACGGTTTGTTCGCAAAGATTTTGAATTTTTGCTGATGTCAAAGAATTTTCTCCTTAGTTTCAAATTAAAAAAAAATTGATCTATCAGCTGCCCACACAAGGTAGACCAGTTCACCTTATTTAGTATGGCAAGATATAGACGTAGCACATTTCGCTTATATGGAAAATGTGACCTTTGATGTAAAGCAAGCAATGGCGATTACTTGATAATTCTTTGAGCGCATGCGCGCACGTATTTTATTAGGGGCGAATAATTTCAAAACAGGGTTCGGATGAAATAGTTTATGTTTCGTCTGTGTTTCAAAACTTAATGAATCTGACGTTTTTTTTCTATAAATTTTAGTAATATTCAACGTGAGCAACTCTCAATTCAGTATCCCCGTCCGTGTTTTTCACAGCGATAAATTGGAACTCGAAATCTCGAGTTTTTATTGGAGCTTTTTGAATGAATCTAGAGTTCAAGTCCTCACTTGGATCACACTCAGTGTTACCCATAATTCACTCGAGCTTTAGTTCCTATCAAAGATGAACGGAAAATGTCGAGTACATGCAATAAATTCCGATTCCTATTTTATCAAAGCTCTTACACCTAGTATTATTTTGAAATTTATTAATGGATAAGAGCTTTCAACGTACATGTAGTCGTTAACGATGATAAAGTAACAAAGCTTGTCTTCGCAAATCTTTGGTTATAGCATACGGAACATACGTCGAACATAAGTGCTTGACAACTATGCAACATGTGTACAAAGCAACATTGTCTCTTTCGATGTCGTTATTATTCTCCAGAGTCCACTTTCATTATTAACATAACAATCATAAAAAATGTGACCCAATATCTGTAGTTTACCATAACACACAATGCATGAATCAGTATCGCTAATTGTCACTTCGTCACTGCAACCATTGTAATGAGTTATACACAGTATACGTGTATTTCAAAGCCTTACAGTAAATGTGTGCCCATATTTATATAAAAACCCTTATCTGAAAAGTTCGGATGCGTTGTTGGAGTAATTAGTTTATCAAACTTTGGTAGATGTCAATGGATCTTGGATTGCTCCTGAAGTACGTTATTGTATGAAAAGGTATCAAAACTCCAGTTAATACATATTAAACATTCTAGTTTTAGATGAATGAAACGGTAAAAGATCCAGATTCTAAAATCCCAGTGTTTATCTGGTAGCAATCTTTTGAATCGTTGAAACTGTTTCCCCGATGATGCGTGGATGCATTAAGTGATGTGTATAACCGTCTGCTTCATTTCCTATTGATCTTACTATTGCCCTCTAAATTAATTGAAGTTAAATTTAATTTGTTGACTAACGGTTAGTTAATTAATAAACCGATTAGTTCATGGAAGGTTTCATTATAGCACTCTGTTATTCTTCGCATTTTGGTAAAACTCTTAGATTTTAGAATTAAAAAAATATTCTTTTAAACCTGTCTGTTATACAAAATGATCATTATTTACGAAGTAAATTATTTATCTTTTGCTTGTTGTATAATCATTCAACAACAAAGGCTTGTGAAGGGCTTTCTAATGATACGACTCTTGTGCATTTTATTTTAGGTTGAAAAACGGCAGAGTTGCTAACAGTTTCAGTGTCTTTTGGGAATGTGACATGTTCAGATTAGCCTACGTGTTAAAATACATATTTGTTATTATTTGTCCTAGGTACAGGCTATTATATTAGGTTTACAACATTTGCATTATAGAGATCTGATTGTTCATAGACGTCAATTGTGACAGCTGGGAAATGAAATTCTGACAATTGTAAAATAAAGCCTATCCAGTTTATCTGCGACATCTAAAAAACGCTAACTTTGGAACCGGATGTTGGCTTCGACTCTGTAGGACAAAAAATGACAACTCGAAAGCGGCCGCGGGGCCGGACACCCACCTCCACCCGGCGCCTCATTCCCACTCGTTCCCGCGACGGAAAAGCGCCGGATTCTGAGGTGTATTTTTTCTTTTGTCTTATGGAGTCGTAGCCTCAGTCGATCCGACGAACGCGCTTTTTTCTGGAAACCAAATTACTAATCGGGGACTTTCATCCGCGGCCTGCGTTTACAGTTTACGACAGCTAGGTTGCGTGCACAATATTCGGGGCAGCCTCGGTATTATATGCGCACTCGTTCGCCGCCGCGTAGGCCATGTGCTGCGGTCACCTACTTCCCAGAAACCACGACGACGGGTCTGTGCGAGTTCCTCGCTTATTGTTCCCGTTGAAAGTACTTTTATTTTACAGGTAAGTTGCCAGGATCTCACCCTTTATTCCAGTCTTTTGTGCAGTGCCATATGTACTTGTTATTCCACTTTTGTCGATTTTTTGTAAAAAGCGAACCAAGGCCCATGTCCTTCTGGGGAATATTATGGTCAAAAACAGTAGACAGTCACCACATTTTTGTATTCGGGTTCAAATTCAATTCAATTCACCTCTTTCACGAACGCGGGGCGCTGCTGTCGTGTTGATCGAAAACGAGGCGCCCTGACAAACACGGCATCGTCCTGCAAGGTGTTGTGGTCAAAAGACTTATCAACGTTACCAAAAATCAAGTTGTCTGATGTTGAATCGATCTCCAAAAAACATACCAATACTTACGGCAACTAGACTTTTACCCTCCTCAGCCATTCCTTAGTAGTTTTCCCTCTTTTGAAAAAGTGTGGAAGTCAGGGATATACCCAGGCTTTTAGTCTTGAAAAACCCTGCTCGCCAGCTGGGCGAGTGCCGGAGCCAGAAAATCTACTCGCCAAGCCCGAAGTTCGGTCACCCGGCCGTTGGCGCCAGTCACCACAAACTTGCTGCTAATTTAAATAAAAATCATCGTTTCGTGCACTGATGTCACCATCTATTAGGGCTACCGTATTCGCTCTAATAAGCGCCCAGGGGGACTCTTTTTGTAGCCTACGGCAGTTAAAACCTGGTCTCCGAAACGGGTGAAATGGGAAGCTAGGATTCATCAAATTTACGCGCTGTGACGTATGTGTAACCTATGACAGACTAGCTACAAAACTGTGGTGCATTGCTATCAAACTCTGTTGTTAAATTACGATCTTTTTAAAAAAATGTGCTGAAATCCCAGGGCGAAAACTTGCCGACTGATGCGTCGCTGCTTCGCGATCGTCGATAGGACAACTTGAATTCTTGAGTAAAAATAGTTTCGACTCAAATTACCTGAAATCCTCCCAAATAGCCTTTCCTAAGATTCTTAAGTTCCTGTGGACTCGGAGTCGGGATTAACCGCAGATTAAGTCAAAATCTGCGCTAGATCGCACCCCGCAACGAGAAAAATCTGGACGAACACATATGTTGTTGTCACGTGACGTTTGTATTGAAGTGAATCAGCTGGTGTGCACCGAGTGAGCGAGCGCGTGCGTGTCATCAGTGTTCATTTGCCAGAGTAGCAGGCCCAATGAGCTGTATAATGTAGTATATTTATCTCATTGAGCAGGCCCACATGTTATATGTGGGCCCTAGCGCGCGCTTCTTGGCCAAGTTTCGATTCGCGGTTTTTATAATTTTTCGTGTACAAAACAATCTGGATTCCTGTTGTGGGAGAAGATCTGTACGGGAAAGATACAATACCAATCCCGTTGACCTGAGTACGCTGCGTCTGTTCTGATCAGGGCCAGACCATGTAGTGTGACACTCTCCTCGCAAGATCAGCAAATCTTTTGCGTTCTTTTTGAAGCACTGCGGAATGGTTTGAAGTGTACAGCCACGGCTAAATACCGACATAGCGGCGAGGCTCGTGGTCTACTAGAAATTACGCGCACAATGATTTTTCAGAACTGTCGGATATTATTGATAAATTGAATACATTTACTGTACAATTTTAGAACTGTGAGGTAAGACATTTTTCGCACTGACATATACACATTCATGGACTGGGCGCTTATTTTAGCGAAGTCTGAAAACGAGTGGGGACGCTTATAGGGGCATGGGCGCTTATTAGGACGAATGTTATAAAAATAATTTTGGCTAAAATGACATTGTACATTACAATAAGAAATCAGTTCCAAGAAATATGGTATTTTATTTGCTATGAGCACATGGACCGGTCTTCCACCTTTCTCCCCTTTTCTTCGTTTCGGACTAGTCCACAAATTCTTTGTGCACGACCACACACTGTGTTTTTTTGACGAATCGCGTAACGGGTGACATGTACTGAATCGGTAGGGTCGCACTGCGCCGATGTTTTTTACTGTCGGAGCATAGACACAATGACCAAACTGAACCTTAAATTCATGATAAAAACAGCACAAGGAGGAGGACAATTATTCATATTCATCTGGGAAACGATATATAGTGCTTTTGCGCTCTGAAATTAGCTCGCCACCGGGCGACCGGCAAGCCAACTTCTACTCGCCCAGCACCATTTTTACTCGCATTGGCGACTGGGCGAGTGGCTAAGTATATCCCTGGGAAGGATACCGACGAGATATTACTGGAATTGGTACGTTCAGGCACTGCACAGTACAGCATGGCCAGCTGATGATCATTCACGAGGTTTTATCAGTGTGCCTCGTTTTCGATCAGTATTTAAAGATGGCGCGGGAAGATGGCGCTTTCGTGAAATAGGTGAATTGTGGTCAAAGACGGTCTCTGTTGTAAACTAGTGTCCGGAGTGTCCCACATATCATCAGGTCAGGTGATTACCGTGTTTATCTAGGTCAACCTCTGCCTCCCTGGAATGGTACAGAATGCCACAATCCCCCTGAGCACTTTCCTTTAACGGTTAAAATGTTTAAAGCTATCAAATAAGATTGATCACGCTCATGTTGTTGGGTGTGACATACGAGTCAGTGTTCTTCACAACTGAAAATCCAAACGTGTCAGAAAGACCCATTCCTTGTTGTGGGCAAAAAGCCCGTATGTTGGACTTCGTTGAAAAGCAAGACTTCGCGATATTAAGTGAGATATTGCGTGATTTTGGCTAGATTTTTTGCGACGTCCTAGCATTACTGAAGTCTACCCTGTTGAAGCGATAGGTTAAAACTGATCGTGGAAAACACTGATGTATCAAAATGTCTTACCAAGTAGGCCTATACTTGATCGTTGTTTTTCGTTTCTCTTTTACATGTAGCGGTCACTATGAAAAAACAACTTAAGATTGGAACTGCCTTATTGTAAATAATTATTTAAAATCTTTATTACTGGTTGGAAACTTCATCTTCATAATAGAAAAAGAGGGAACAAAGAATTTTATCGAGTGAAGGTCGTTGAATTTTTCTGCCTACGAATACTAATCCTCCACGAACTCGGTCGAACATAACCTGAATATCTGCGTACACTACAGGGTCAGGTACTGGATACGTTATACCAGGATCCTGGTTATACGCAGTGTGGAACTTTAGTTAGCAGAAACTGCTGTATTCTTCAGGCCAATGCCACTGAGCTTTCTCTTAGTCATATTTTGTTTGCACAGCAATCGACTCCATGCTCTACTATGATGGGAACAGCACCAAGACAATTTGATTGAGGACTTCATTTACTACAGATGAACATGTGAATCGTCCATTCATGAATAGATCTCAGTACATGTGAATTTGAAGTGTGCGTGTATGTAACTCGTGGAATTAACACCATCACATTTGTGTACAGTGAAAAAGAAACGTCGCTCAACAAAAATGAAATTCAATAAAGAAAAAAAAAATGGATGATAATAGCAATCAAAAGCACTTATAACAGCACAGCTTTTACATATTTTTGTTTCCTAACTCAAGCATGTATCACCAGGACAACTTCCCATGTGTAGCATAAACCCGGCTAAAGATGATTACCTTACACTAGCTGGTTAGCTGGTACCCGTGCGAAGCATAGATTCGTGCTAGTATAACTTAATCTGCTTGAATTAAGCTGTGTCTGTTGAGGCAAAACGACCGCAAGAAAAGCTAATGCGTTCTTAACCTGCTTCGCTTGGAACGCTTAGCGATATTTCATACGGCACCCAGCCTTCGATGGGGGGGGGGGGGNACCTAGGCCACAGCTCAAAATTATAGATTATTGGCTTTCGCAGAGGTCAATTTGTTTGCTTTCAGTACGCCGTGGTGGCGTAGCCTAGCTAGTGTGAAAGTCTAATTGTTTTATATATCCATCCCAATGGGCACACCCAGCTTTCGATATGGAGGGACTCGAATTACCGACGTTGTGGACCATTTGCCAACAAAAGAGAGCCGGCGGACTAAAAAAATAAAAAAATAAAAAAGAAAATAACCAGGACCACCTCTGTGAACTGCGCGTTTGCGCTTATTAAGTGGATTTTTGTCCCATTTTCTCAGAATTTTTGTCTCTCGGGGGCGGACCTTTTTTTGCTCACTTCGCCACTTGGGAGGGGGGGGGGCTCCTTGGAGCCCCACGAGCCCCCTGGGTGCGCGCATGTATTTCGTGAAAACTTGAGAGTTTCTTGCATGTAGTGTTCGCAGTTCTGACAGCGCATCCATAAACTTAAGTCCTCCTATCAGATGAAATGTCTTGGAAATATATTCGTCTTGAGTGTTTCGCGAGTACTGCGTTCGGGATCTTACTCGCAAACACGTGAATGGTCGACTAGACTCTAATTTTAAATTAGGGGATGATTTCTAACCGCAAGTTCCTCGTGGAACACGCTCCTGCTTCTTGACCTCGGAACTTCAACAAAAACTTCCTGTGGATAGCGCAGGATTTCAAGAAAGACTTTCCCGAAACTTCAGCATCATCGATTTCGCAATAGTTTAACTTCAAATTATAAAAAAGCGTCTATAAATCAATCGATTTACATAGATACTTGAATATGTAGTTCACGAAGCAATTAACCCTAGTAGATTGTTATATGAAAATAACGCTTGTCGTGTCGGGCAGTCACTAGTACATGTAGAAACAAAACATAAAAACTGAAACACACTTTTGAGGAAACTGGAGGACTGCCTTGTGTTACATCACAAGTAACACGCAGCTTTAGAATAGACGATTCGATAATCACCAGAGGGTGTTGATAAATAAAGGTCGATTTTTGACACCTGGATAGATTGAGTGCAGGGAGCACCGTAGACTCCATGAAATTAGCTTGCACTTGCAGCGAAGAATCTTTGCTTATGGCATCAGTGAATTCTGTTCCAAAATTTAGGAATGCGACCCCTTGATTCAACATTTCTACCTCACTTCATGGGCGGCCATTTTGTTTGGATACACTAGTAAGCTCACGAGCATACTCTCGAAACACCTGACTTTCACTGGCGTGATTTTGTGAGATCAGTCTGTTCTCACAAGAGATTTGTTCAATGGAACGATAACCGGTTCATCAACAAAAGTGCGTTCATGTGATAAGGTACGCACACAATCTATCTGTTAGCTGCAGACGGCATGTTTCTTGCGAGAAAAACAATTAGATCTCACAAGAAAGGCGAGTGTTATGCGAGTATCTTGGGAGCTGATCTAGCCTGTAATAGCAAAATAACGGTCATTGAAGTGAATTGTAGGTGAGATTGAAGGATTTAATTATAATATAATGCCTTGGATTTGCGTAATTGGTACCTATGGGTCAACGTTGGCAATCCTCATTGGGAATTTGTCAACCGATAGTTTTCTCTGAGAACTGGAAATAACTTTTGAGTGACAGAACACTGAAAACCAGAAAGCTCAACACATTCAAACTTACATGTACATGTAAACAGGTTATATTATCCTCTACTCTTGCAATTAAGTCAAATTCAATCCTACTACCGTTTCTTACATGTAGCTAGGAACGGTTCCTAGCATGTAGTTATCCACGTATTGAGACCGTCTATTCATCGCCACTTTTCTTTACAGTCAAGGTCCCGATTTTTTTAGTTGAGTTGTAATTTGCGTATTTGGGACAGGATTGTAAGGTAAATCATCGCAGTTATAACAGTGTACTTATACAGAATCTATTTTACACATAGATAAATTGATCCATGCATATTGTTCAGTGTACTTTTTTTTACAAATAAAAAAGAACATGGCCATAGCTTATTAGTCCTGCGTACACGTTATTGGTGTAGTAGTATTTGAGCTCAGGTGGTGCATGATCATATGGGCACATTTTAAGGAAAACTTTCGGAACTATTTTAACACGTCTTAAAGTTACGCCGACTGTGTACCAACTAAGCAGCGGCAGTACCCACGACCGATTTACAGAATCGCGGAATCGCAAGATGATCTTCCGTTTGGCACTACTTCGTACACTGTAACCTATTCTGAGTATTGGTAAAACTTGTTCCGAAGAAGTCTTCGTGATAACAAGTCTCAACTTATTTTCCCTAGTACTAAACAAACTTTCCACTTTAGACCCATTACACGAACCAACACTGGAACCAACGGATTCAAACAAACCCTACCCGTGCGCGCATTTCGTGCCCCGACTTCTGTGTCTGTAGTGCAGTATAAGTATTACAAAGTGGTCGGTACTGTGTTTCAACTTGAGTATGGGGCACTTTGTAACACACCGTGGGGCGTACTGCGTCACCACGAGGATAGCTGTGTTTGGTTATTTAAGTTGCAGTGTTCTGTAAACGTAAAATTGTGGATTTTCACAGTCTCTACTTGCTTACTGTGTGTTCTAAGCAAAGGTTTTCGAAATGTCTTCGATTTGATCCGGTTAACAACGAGAGCGTGCTTGTTTGAATTCAGTAAAACGAGTAAGCCTTGGTCGTTGAGCTGAGCTTGGGATAGATCAAAACATCTGTGGTGAGCGCCTCCTCTAACAACGGATTTCAGGGGCGGATCCAGCATTTTTAGTTTGGGGGGGGCAGAGTATTAGCCAGGATTTTGACCGTCAGACATTCGCGCTCCCGAACTGCCAAATGTAATCTGGCAGAGTTTTAGGGCCCACTCTAATTCCGCCACATACTGTATGAATGTGATGTCAGCTACTTCCATCACATCAGTGATACAAAGACACCTGAATATACATGTAGATAATGCGCTGCTTTTTTGCTTTTTAGACGCAGGCTGGGTTTCCTGTTAAACAAGTTATGTGGGTATCAGCATCTTAAATCCTCCGTAGATGGGTCTTTACTACAGCAACACGGGCTGAAGTCACAAATGCATAAAGTAGACCTGTGTAGGCGCATAAATAAAGGTTGTGCGTTTAAAAGTGCAAGTTCTAAAAAATCTTGCACTGGGTTTTAAATGCCAATTATGACTATAACTATGTCAACGAATAAGTTAGGTTAATTACATGTGTTTTCAACGTAGCCAATTTTAGCTATGCAGCATCTTTGCTGCCGGGACAAGTTGTTACGCGTTACAACTTACCACAGGTAATTTGTTACATCATGCCCCAGTTTCTTATTGTAACGTGTGCCGAATCTGCGATGAAAGGAATATGTAGCGAATGCTCTTGTCAGACAATATCTAAATTTTCTTGTAGGAATCATTTCGTACGTAATCATAGCCGGAAGTTAATGAACATGACTCCATGAGTTATAAGCTGTTAGATGATGATAGCTTAGGAGTTATAGCGAGTGATTCAACGTACCCGCGTTACAACCAATCCCGATGCCCTCCAGCTATGTATTTTCTGAAAGTAGAAAGTCCGTAGAATTTTATTCTTTCGACTTTTTACCAATCCGTTGTTAATTGGCCACCTGATCATGCCTGCTTAGTGCAATTTAGCAAAAAACGTACATTGTCAGCAAAATAACAGTATTGACGACGTGACCAAATTTTATTTGATTAAAAGTGTTGACGATGAGATCTCGACAATCCTGTTACAGATTTTCAAACTATATTACTTCGTTTTCTGCAACTTAAAGTTTTTTCATGAAAACCAAAATGAGTTCTGTTTGTGATAACCCTCATGCATTACCGAACATTTGAAAGAAAAACAATTTCTAGTAGTGTTTTGGAGAGGCATGGTATCTGAAAATTTCGTATTAATCCGATAAGCCATTTCTGAGATATATTCCGAAATTAGCCAAAATTGAACATTTTCTAAGGTCACACACAACCTTAAAAGTTCAGTTGCGCTATTGTGGCGCGAACTTTCATTCCACGTGACTTGGAAATTTACTAGTTTTTCCTGGAAATCTCCGAGATGTCATGGATGTAATACATCATCCGCTCATGAAGCATCCATCGGGAAATTACCAATGCCAATGCTTAATATCATCAAAAACTAATCAGTAACCGAATCTCCTGCACTAGTATAGTTTAGAACTCAGTGGTTACACTTGCATTTCACAGTCGGTGACGTCTATGACGTCACATTCTCGGAGGAGGTGCCACGAGGACTGAGCAACAGTCGCCGCGGCTGATGGTTTCCACACTTCCTTAAAAGGATACCAAAATCGGTTTTGACTCATTAACGGATACGGAAGGCGATTTTTCCGTCCAGTTCTCTGAAACGAATTAACGCTCTGTAACCTTCGAAAACCCACAGAAGTTTGGAGGCCAAATTTGAAAATTGTTTCCGAAGTCTGCTAAATGGGTTAGCGTTGCCTATGCGTTTAGCGAATTACACGACAAGTGTGTGAAAAGACCACCCATCAAGAACTATTATGTCCAATTTGTGAAATAGTGTGTACTTGATTCCTGCTTTTATTTATCTTTCAATATTGACTCTAATGATGCATTAGCTGGTGACAGAATTAGAATTGGTTGAAATTATCAAAACAGGGCTTAGTATCCCTTTAACTGAACAACTGTCGCGTATCGGTTTGTAGGCTGGTTAGATAAGTTTTAATAAACTAGCACGACCTGGAACTGCCTTTTACAGATGGGGTTTAAAGCATCGCGCTGTTCGACATTATTTAATGTATGCATTACTATACTTGTATTTTGTTGCCGGCACTGTAATATGAGATAATAATATTCTTAATACAAAGGGTTCGTAACCGGTAAATGACCGCTCAATCTTTTGTTATTGCGGATGAGGCTTGAGGTTTTGCTGATTGCTATAGATTCATCTTATTTCCAAACCTTGAGCGTTAAGTTTCGTATAATTTATAAAATCGAATGGTGAGTGAATGCCTCGGAGTATCAGCATTTCAGTGAAGGCGTGAATCCGGCACTAACTACATTTAGTGCGTGAAGTCTTCTCAGATTTGTTTCATTTACAACGTCCACATGACGTCCAATGAGGAATGGAGATCGAAAACTGATCTGCCTGAAAATACATACATGTACTGTACGTTTGTCAGGAGTCTATTCTGCGTTCACACGTGTGCCACCTATTCAGAAATCTGTTCCAACGACGTAGATTAGCCTTTGTTCTCACAAGGTGGGCCTGAAATTAGTGCGTGCAAACTAATGCCATGCTAATTACGCCTTCGTAAACGCTCATTTTAAACTGTTAATCTGCCTTCTCCTATAATTTCCACATATCAGCGGCGCACGCTACTAGTTTGAGTTTGAATTTAACACTCTGAAAGTGCGCACAGTCCTGTGCTTTGAATAGTATAATTCGCCTTTATCAGAATACGGCACCAACACACTCAGACGATAGGACGTTGTGTACAAAGCGAACTGCCGTAGTCCAGTGTAACCACAGTGGCCTTGAGGCTGTCACCTGAAAATTGACAAAATTGTTGTCTGCAGAAAATGTTTTAGTATTTGAGGAGTTTTCAATAAAAACTGGTCGGATTCGGCCGACAGGTCTGCCAATTAGGGCGCTGAGTCAGTTACTGCAATGGGGGATATAAGTCTCACCTACGTGTAAAACACCGAGTATGTAAAATGGTTTTTAATATACGAAATAATTATGCTGTAGAAACTTTTAACATCTTACTCATAAAAGTGTTCATACTATTGGTCTATTTCTTCATTGAAAACCAATCAGCCTTCGGACTACTTCCCGCGCATAACACAAACTTTGAACAGGGATACTGCATTTACAAGCTACACTTCACTTCAGGGTACCCAAAACCTCTTTACAAACCCTTATTTCATGATCATGATTCGTGATCATGACAACAACTATGTCAAACGCTTAATCCGTCACAAGGCTATTCACAGACAGGCTCTCCATACTGAGAGGTCACTAAATTAATGTTGGACCATACATGGTTGGGTTGTGCTAGATCCGGCTTGGTCATGTACTGTGATGTGAAGTTATTCTGCCTTCCTCTGTTTGACTATTGAACCTGAGGATGTTTGACTATTGAACCTGAGGATGATATCTGTCTAATTTCGAAACATCGTCAATGCTGTTCTTTAACGTTGTTTTTGTTTTCATCTTTCAGGTAAAATGATTTACTACGCTTTCTCTTAGTCATCTTGTTCGGGTCATTTTCATCTCGAATACTTGTTTATCTCAGTTTCCTATCTTCATCTTAAAATTTGTAATCTATTATTACGTTACGCTTTGTAATGTTCATTTGTCGCATTACAAATTCTTTAACTGAACAAACCAGTGACCGGAAGTGACCCGGCAATACTTCGCATTTCATCAGTTTAGTGCAAAACTACGTTTATTTTTTATACCTATATGCACTCTTGCCCGGCGCGAACATGTTATTTCATTAAACACGTGCAAAATGGCTGTGCAAGCTATTATTGACGTTAATAATGTCCCACTCAAGTATATTTCATGTTAAATCGCTTACTTTAACCACGGTTTTTTCCTCGACAGTATTATGATTGAAGATGCTCTCGAGACCGTAGACAGAATGAATTCTCAACTTCACAATAATGGATTTTGTTCTTTAAAGGTCGTAATTAATCGCGGAAGGATATCAGTATCAGGGAAACGACAATTCAGGCATTAACCGACTTTTTATAAACTAAACAGGTAATTGTATACTGTGGTACTGGCGAACACCTCCTAACGCCTACCTTTTTAAGCGTAGGTATACATGTCTATGGAACGACCTTAGTGTCACATTGTGGGTACTCAGTTGTACTCATCCGCGAATCAGTTTTGACGGCTACCTGTACGCCCCGTTAAACTTTAACGTAACGCGATGCTGGTGACATCTAAAAGAGCGCACCCTATCGGTAACAAACTTATAGCCTCGAACCTAAAGGTGGTTATTTATCAAAATCTGCGCGATTTCCAGATTTAAATAGACGATTTCATGTTTATTGGATTAGTTGAGGCGACCCCATTTTTTCTTGTCTTCGACGCGGCTTTTCAGAATATAATCCTAGACTTCGTATTAGCTGAAGAGTTTAGCCAGCAAGGGAAGGTATCTCTCAAACGATGGCATCTACGACTTCAAAAATACCTAAATCAAACCCGTGCCCTATATTTGAAGGGTCTATTGACTGTTTCTAAACGCGTACTATATGTAGAAGTCGACCAAGGCGAAATCCGCAAACCAGTATTTTCGTAAACGTTGCTACTACAGGTAAATATTAATCTACCACGGGTACCAGAGCGGCGTTGGCAAAAACGAGCATCTTGCGAAACTCTTGCGATAAAAATCTTGATTGATTGAACGTGTTTGTCTACAGCTTTATCTCATAATTCCACATTCCAGTCCCGCTGAACAGTCACTTTAGTAACGGTCACGATTTTGCTAGTCCACTCTAGTAAGGTCTCGAACTGATAAACAGTTGACATTCACTCTCGTGGCCTTCCCGCACTCATGACCACAAAAAATTGAATGCAAAATTTGCGTGCACTTGTACTACATGTATGCTACAGCCTCACTGGCTAAAGTTGTCGACTTTTTAATTTTACGTCACTAGTCATAACGTGCAGAGCATCACACAGACATTGACAACGAGCAAAGGAATATATTCCCAGTTCATTTTTCTACAACTTAATCTGAATCGACATCCCAGTATATTTATTAAATGTATATTGGCTGTTACAGCTGACAATCTTGGGTCGTTCTGTTCTTATCCCACATCAATGATCATCATTGAACAAGTATCTATAATTATGTTATTTGCACTGTGGTTGCATTTAATTTTTTGTTTACTTTTTCGCTTGAGCGCTTCGGCAGAATATGATTGTCTCGCGACTAACCGGCGGATTAATTAATCAGGCGTGCATTAATGAATGACTGGTTGTAGAGCCACTCGGTGCGACAGCGCTCGCGCATTAGTTCTTTGGTGGTTAAACTACCTGCTCTGTGAGAAGAGAATTAAGATTGACGTTGACGACGCCCTGGACACGTG
The DNA here is from genome assembly GCA_002633005.1 of Phoronis australis. Classification (NCBI taxonomy): domain Eukaryota; kingdom Metazoa; phylum Phoronida; family Phoronidae; genus Phoronis; species Phoronis australis. The sequence goes on along the minus strand of NMRA01000409.1, from coordinate 121,450 downwards.
GTGTCTGCTGCTGATGCACGCAACCGGAGGTCTACGAAGCGGAATTGAGACAACAATGTTCATTTGTGTTTGTGTTACCTTGGTAACGCTGTTCACACGGATTTGAAATAAGTGACGTTGACAGAGTAAATTGCTCATACGGGCTAAGATTCAGAACGGTAACCACGTGCTTATAGGATTGAGCGTAGTAATCGGTGATAGTTGCCTCTATTAAAACGTGCGCGCGTGAGCTTACAACAGTTTCTTGTTAGTCGTTTATTACTCGTTGCTCAGTTCGTTGTGTTAAAACCACCATAACTCACGTCCTCCCGGATTTGTGGTGCAATTCTCGTTTTGATTAATTGTGAAGTTAGTAGCTTATCCAAGCTGGAAACAGGCCTACTTTGCTTCTATGCTCATCGCTGTGAATAGTAGAATTTTCTGACCGGCACTTTGCCGTGAGCCAGCATGATGAATTCGCGAGTTAAACATTTCAAGTTCAGGGAAGTGAAATGCTCCAGCTTCGAGTCCCCAACCTGCTGCAAAGGGCATCATACGATTAAGCCGTGGACAAGGTAGGGTTTCTTAAAGTGTTACTTCCAAATGTCTTACAGATGACTCTTTCAAGGTCTTGGTGTCTGAAACAAGACATGCATATTACTGCATTTAAACTATTAAAAAGATATATTTTAAAATGTATTAGTTTCAGATTTTGAAATCGTTAAAGCGACCCATCGATTTTGCCAGCTTACAAAGCGTTACTACGAAGACCCACTACTCCTAAAGTTCACTACTGAATGTGGCCCCGATTTAGTGAAGACGGAAAGAGAGACGGTAGCCTACTACATTAAAACTGGCGGTCGTGTGCGTGGTTCCGCGCTGTTAAATGGTGCGTTGGGACCTGGGTTTGGTGAATGTATTGTGGTTGACGTAGGCTACACATTTTCATGCAGTAACTCATAAGCCCAATCGCATGCGCACGAAAGCCAGTCAAAGAGTATAAGTATCCGGGTGGTATTTGGGTAGGGAAACCAATGCGTTTAGTAACTGAAATACCATGTATTTATTTATTTTTGCTTATAAACATGGTTATAAATATTACACCCGGCTCCGAAATTTTACACATTTTCGGAGAAATGAACCTTCGGAGTAGTGAACCCTCGGAAGAGTAGTGAGTGTTCCCTTGAGTTGAAGGCAACTAATCCACATAACGACCAGTAAAGAACTTCTTCAGTATTACCTTTGTCACAAATGCATCCGATATCCATCCGGTAGTATTATTGCAACAAAACGATCTCCAGTCAGGCCATTATAGGGAGCAACGACTGGATATTGGCGTCAAAAGCCACCGATCGATATATCCGATCCATATGGAGATAGCCCGATCATGCTAGGGCATTGCAGCACCAACAGAGCTCAAACTAAGGGATCCCGGCATTGTCCGATGTGTGACCAAGGCATTGCTGTCCTGGTGTACTACTTTGAAGTTCGCGTTCCGTATTTTTGGAAATTAAAATTTGACCCATCGACTCCAGGGCTCCTCCTTCCGCAATGTATTTCCTAAACACAGCAATAAACCGTATTTTAATTGACTGCACAAAACTAATCAATGAGCTGAGCTGTTAATGCTGTGACAATAGCAAAACTCAATAGGTGGATAATTGAATGGTTATTTTAGGAGGCAATCTGGTTATTATGATTTAATGTTCAAACAATCCATGGAAAACATCAGGTTGTATGCGAGGCTACTTGGATACGAACGACGAAGCGACGTGGAATGCATTTCCTACCAGAATCCTTGCAAGGTTGACTGCTATCGACGGACACGTGTACGGTATGCACAATGGAAACGACCGAGTTGACTTTCTAAAGAATAGTTCCTTCTCTTAGCAAGCCTTTGATTTTTTTAAAGTGGCTAAGCCCGAGTTTCACGAATTATGTGGCTAATATCGAATTTTCACATGACATATCGTAACGAACCATGATATTTGATCCATGAAGCAACAATTTCCATAGGCAATGACCATCGCCTCTGTTGGCCCGAAGCAGAGGCGATGTAGAGGCTATAGGCGCTCTGTACGCCGGAAGCTTTTCGGCGAATTATGCCTCGCACCGACTAAACCATCAAAGTCACGTTGTTACAAATACCTTTTGCGCATAGAGGAACACCTTAGGAGGTTGTCGATGTGTTTAATTCCTTCCAACTCGAACAAATACTCCCGTTATGAAACTTTTTCTTCGAGCAGTCCCTATTTCAGTTCCCAAAATCGTGAACTCAACTTTTT